>BDCZ01000257.1:72900-90783 GCA_001662365.1 Chlamydomonas applanata | reverse complement strand
GGGGGGTGGGGAGGGGGAGGCAGGGAGGACAGTGGACGCGGCTGGGCCGAGAGAGGCAGGGAAGGTGAAAGCAAGGGAAGCTGCAGTGGCACGCGTGTCAGGGTGGTGCTGCAGGCATGGGAGCAGCGGTAGGGAGGGAGGCAGCGGGGAAGGAGTCCACTGAGGCAGGGAGAGCAGGAGGGGTAGGGGCCAAGGGGGGAGGGGGGTCCCAAGGCCGGTGGGGCCAGGGCAGGGCAGACTAGGGCTCTGAAAACAGGTGTGCGCGTGGACATGTGCTGTACGCAGGGCGGCGGTGGTGGGGGCAGAGGGGGCCGCAGGGGGGGAACTGGGCGGCGTGTCAAGGGCGCGGATGGTAACAACCTGGATGCGGATGAGGTGGGTGGTAGTAATAATAACACGGCGTTGGATGAGGTGGTGCTGGAAGGATGTAAAGAGGTACAAGATGTGTGCTTTGCCTTTTGTTGGGCGCAACCCTCCTGCAGCTGGGTGCGGCTGGCCTTTCTGGGGCATGTTTGATCGCGGTTGTCCATGTTTGACCATGTTGACCATGGTTGACCCAACCCAATCTCTCTGGTCATCTGCAGGTGGCTGAGGACGTGTACCAGGGCGAGCTCGATGAACTGCGGCCTGAGAAGCCTGACCAGGTGTGACCTGGTCACACTCTTTGCGTGCACGCGGGTCACACTTTGACGAGTTGGTCACACGTGCTCACACGTGCTTCCCTCCTGCCTGGGCATGGCAGCAATCATCCTGGATTTACCCGCCTGTGACCACACCGCTCTACACCAGGCTGTGGGCCATAATGGGGCCGCAGACATCGCCTGCTGCAGTCAAGTGTTGTGACAGTGGCCTGCTGCTCCCAACCTGTTGTCCTACTGCCTCAGAAACTCCTGGCTGCACGCCAAGGGCTCGGCAAATCACTTTCTCACTCTTCACCTTGCTCTCGCTCTCATTCTCACTCTCATCCTGCAGGCCGAGGACTGGGAGCACCAGGACATGGTGGATGATGATGACCTGAGCCAGGGAGAGCAGGACAGGTGCCTGGTTACACTTGTTAAAGACTTGGGGCCTGAACCCTTAACCCTAGTTAGTACAACTGCCACGCACCATGCACATGAAACCTTCCAAACCCAAACCCATCAACCCCACCACCCGCTTGTGAAGCGTGCTCATCAATGCTTGAACACCACCATCTTGAACAGCTTTGCAACCGCCCTCAAAAGCCCTCACAAACCGCCCTTCAAAACCGCTTTTGGAAACCACCCCTTGCAGTGAGAAGCTGGAAGACTTCCCTGGGAAACTTTCGCTTTTAAACCCTAAACTGCCTTGATGAATCGCCTAAGAAACTGCTCCCTGCCCCTTGCAGTGAGAAGCTGGAGGATGACCCTGGGGAGCGGCGCAAGCTGGGGCTGGAGGGTTCTGATGAGGAGGATGAGGAGGGCAACCGCAAGGAGGTGCGGGTTGGAGCCAGTCAAATCTTGAAAACAGGCGCACATGGTCATGCATGTGGTCGAACCTTTGGTCAAGCTCTGGAAAGTTGTGAGGTTGGTCGTCATGCATAAATTTGGTCGCCGGTGGTAAAGTTCTGGTCTGACAAAGGGGCGTGCTCAGTGCGCTGTGGCCACTGCGTTTGCTCACTGTGTGATGTGTGATGCTCAGCATAAGATGCTTGATGTGTGATGGGCACAGGGTGAGGAGGAGGACGAGGCAACGCGCAAGCTGCGCAAGCGGCTGGAAGAGGTAGGGGTGTAATTGACTGGGATTGGACCGGGGTTTGACCAGCTTTTGTCTGTTGTGCTTGTTCATGATTTGACCAGACGTATTAGCCATGTGGCAGCTGGGTGCTTGACATGGGACAGGGCTGGTGAAGCCACGCTTGGCCGCTGACGGAACGGTGCATTCACTGCCATGTGCCAGTATTCCATTGTTCACACGCTGTTGCTCTCTTTGTTTTTTTTGTGCGTTGCAGGATGAGGAGCGAGGGGAGGGGGAAGAGGACGAGAGCATTGAGATGTCACAGGTGTGTAGCAGGAGTGAGATGTGCGGAGCGAGGAATGATAAATGAGGAGTGAGAGGTCGCATCCATTTTGTCATCCTCAAATGGACACAGTTTCAACCATGGTCCACCAGCCACGACTCCCTGCTCAAGGCCTCAGTGGTCTTGCAGCTGATGGGCTCACAATCCCCTGATCCTGACCCCCTCTGCTACAACCCCCGTGCCACTGTACAGCCACTGTACTGCCACTGTACTGCCACTGTACAGCCACTGTACGACCAATGAGGTGCTCATCAACAGCATCCTTTCTATTCCTGAACTTGAATTCAATCCATGCAGGACACGACCGTGATGGATGTTACACTGGGTGACGAAGGGGATGATGACTTAGACCTGGATGAGATGGCGCAGGTGGGTGTAGTTCCTGTTTTACTTCCTGCTGTACTTCCTGGTGTACTTCCTGCTGTAGTTCCTGGTGTAGCTCCTGGTGCAGTACTAGATCTGGTGCAAGCTTGTGTATATGTGGACTCAATGCAACGAGGGTCCTGGGTCGGGCAGACGCGTCGAGGCGTGGTGCATAGGGCACACATGGTTACTCGGTTGAGTTCTGGGGCGCGTGGGGGTTGGCATTACGTCCATATCCATTGCTGCTGCCGCTGCTGCAGCCTGTCACTCTCACACCACTACATCCACGCCAGCCTGTGTTGGAACTCATGTTTTGGGGATGCTCTGTAATCAGCTGTACAGTATAGCTGTATGCTCTCTTATCAGCTTCTAAGATAGCTGTTTTTTTCTCTTACAAGTATAGTCAGGTACAGTAAGGCTCTTTTATAACTTGCAATGTGCATGACTCAGGAGCTGGAGACGGGTAAGACAGCGGCAGCACGCAAGGCTGCTGCAGCTGGGCCAGCAGCCACCGGTGCAGCAGCCTCCGCCGCAGCCGGCAAGCGCAAGCAGCCGGAGGGACCAGGCACTGCACAGGCCAAGCGCGCGCGCACGGTGACGCCCCCCGCGGCCGCTCCTGGTGCTGCAATCAAGGCGGAGGCGAAGAAGGAGGGGACACCATCCAGCGGCAGGGTGGGGGCGAGCAGTGGCAGTGCGCCGGGGCCGGCTGGAGGGATCAAGCAAGAGGTAAGTCTGAGCACTGCTGTGCAAGGTGTGTGTTTTTACTTTGAAAACAACATTAGGATCCACGCGACCCCTATGTGAGCCTGGGCATGAATCCAGAGAAATGGAGCGGGCACATACCGCACTGTTTGAGATCAAGGGGCTGCACAGCTTGCCCCTCGTGCTGCCTCTGGCCCTTTGCTTTGCACCGCATGCCAAGCACATTGCTTGCTCTGCCCCACGGTCAGGGCGCTGCACCATGTGATGTACATGTCAATGGTTCATACCGCGGTTCACACTGCGGTTCACATCGCGGGGTTCACAGTGCGGGTGTGATGAGCTGTACCGAAAAGATTGACATGCTGATGGAGGGTGCAGCATCAGGAGCTCTCCATGATGACCTTTTCAGTACAGCCCCCATTCAGTCCAGTCGAGCGAGCAAGGCTAGGGCCTGGAAAGGCCAGATGCTTGCACTGCGCGGTCAGTTCCTGCACCCACTAACAAGTGCCCAGCCACCCTAACACTGGCTTCCTCTCGGTTCCTGCCTCGTCTCAGGCCAAGCCCACCCCCGCACCCATCCCCAAGGCCCCGACCGGCAAGCCGGCCGCTGGCGTGGTAGGGGCGGGGGCTGCAGGCGGGCGGCCAACCACTGCAGAGATCATTTCAGAGATGCGCAAGGCAGGCGGCCGCATGCCGATGATGCAGCTCGCGTGAGTATGGGGCTGAGTTTGTGGGTATGGGGCTGAGTTCGTGAGTATGGGTATGCGGCTGAGTTCGTGAGTATGGGTTTGTGTCATATGACCACACTGAACCCTGAGCCTCTGATTACCTAGCTGCCTTTGCTGACCCCCACTGCCACTGCCACTGCCGGGACAACCGCAGCGACATCTTCAAAGCACGAGTGAAGGGTGCTGCTGCGCTGGCTGACTTCAAAAAGGACATCCTCAGTGTGGCCAAGAGTGAGAAGGGGCCAGATGGCAAGCTGCAGGTAGTGCTCAAAGCGCTGTGAGGGTGCCCGCTGAGAGTTGACTGGGGCGTGCAAGCATCGAAGTATGCACTGGTTACTAGGATAAAGAACTTGTTGTTGCTAATGTAACAACAACAACAACAACAACAACATAGGATATAGAACTGGGTTTGGGCTTTTGATTGGTGCCTGCAGATAGTGCAGCGTGACATGGTAGGACCTGATGCTGCGCACGGGAGGGGGTAGCATGTGGTGTAGCCTGCTTGACAACTTCATGTTGTTTTGTGGCATGTGGGCGGTACGCCATGTGCATGGCGCACACCAGTTGCTTCATGCTTGTAGCAGAGGCGAGGGGAGAATGGTACGATGCTACAGACCGCGACAGCTGCTGGTTGGTTGCGCTGCTTGCTGGTCATGCCTGGCTGGCCATGCAGGCAAGGGCAGAGCTGTCTGCTGCCTGTGTACTTATGACCCAGCTGTTACTGAACTTCAATTGATTATTACATTTGATATGCCTGAATTGTTCAGACATAAGGGTGTGCACAAGAGTGGCAGTGGTTTCACCCTTAAAAAAAATCAAAAAAATGGCAAAGAGTGGCCTGAACAATCATATCAAGCTCACAGCCGAAAATGTGGCACAAAAGGCATGGGTGTGGCTCAACTGGAACCATCACATCACCACCTCTCAAGCTGCAAGCTATCAGTGGACACTATCTCAGCGATAACACACAACACAAGCAACAGCTGCCTTGGTCAATGACTGCCGCCACATCACATCATCAACACAAACCGACTAAGTCCTGCTCTTCTACCTGACCTAAAAAGCTGCAGGTTGCGAGCCACACACATGCCTGCGTGATCAATCTGCTCCCAGATTTCCACAGCCTACTCATCCCACCTCAATCAAGCGCCACTGCGCTGGCAAGTTGCCTGTCGTGTGCCTACTCTCATCACAATTTCTACAAAACCATAGTTGCAAAGGGCCCAAAATCCTTTGCTGTCCTGCTCTTCTAGAGCAGCTCGTATCATACCATGCCCAACAGCTGGCCAGGCTCCATATTGGCTTGTTCTACCTGTCGCTGGCCATGCTTGAAGTAATCCCCACAAGGCCAAAAAAGCGGGCCATGAATGAATCGTTGGAAGCCAGGGTGCCACACTGCACACACACCCATGGCCATGGCCATGGATCATCGGCATGAACCATTAACAAAAGGCTGTCAAGCTTTAAAAGAAAATGAACTTTGATAAAGCTGCCTCGCGGCAGGCATCTATGCGCCATGATGAGCGTACGATGTATCCACACTCACCACCGCAAGCGCACACACCCTCAACCACCATTCGCATACCGGGACCCATACCCGGACTTGCATACCCGGACTCGGACTTGCATACCCGGACTACCAATCCATACCAAAATCAAACAGACCATGCACGCTGCTCGCACGCACGCACTGTCTGCCATCCAAGCGTTATCCTGGGGATTACCAAGGACAAAAACAAAGGAGCCTGGCAAAATGGCCCGACGGGCAACCGATCCCTCACACAGCAGATTCCTTGGTAGCAAGCCAATCCTGCTAGGAGTTCCCTGACACAGTTCAGTGCCCACCAAAACCCAAATCACTCATCAAGTCAGCGAGCTCCTGCTGCTTTGCCTGACCCCAGGCAGCACCTTCAACGCATCAAGGAAGCAGAGACATCACATCGAATGCATCTGCCTGCTCACCATCCTGCGCACCCGGGTAGGCGTCAAGGGCAACCGCTGGTGCGCGCCACGCATCGTTGTCGGCAGGCATCCAGCGCTGTGGGGTGCACACCACAGGCTGCGCCAGGCCTGCTGCCGCGCTTGATGGCTGCTGCGACACGAGGCCGCGCGGCCGCACACGCCGCACGTGGCTGTCGCATGGGGCAGCAGCATCCGAGGCCAGCTGCGTGCTGCCCTCCTGCAGCCTAAGCTGCTGCACCTGGTCGCCGCACCCCTGCCACGCACGCTTGTTGCCCACAGGCTGCACCCAGGGAACAGCCGCCCCCGGCATGCAGAGTGGGGGCGTTGCGCGAGGAGAGATGCTGCAGGGGCTGCCGGCGCTGTGGTGCGCGGCACCGCTGTCGCTGGCCCACGTGTGCGGGGGCAGCAGGGCGGCAGTGGTGTCGCAGCTCTGCATGGATGACTGGCTGTGCAGGCTGGCCTGCACAGGTGAGGTCAGGCCGTCCGCAGGGGGCTGCGGGCTGTGCGTGACCGCAGGGTCTTGCGTCTTGTCGTCCCACATGGCGGCCAGGCCGGCATTGAAATAAAATGGGGTGGGGCCCAGGATGGGCACCGTGCGAGTGGTGGCTGCCACAGCAGCAGGCGCAGCAGCGGGTGCAAGGCGGTGGGGAGCCAGGACAGGCGGCTGAGGGGCAGCGCCTGCCATGGCCACAGCATGCGCTGCAGGTGCAGATGACCCGGGTGCAGGGGGCGGCTGGGGCACGGCTGCAGGGGCTGGCTGCTGCACGGCTGCAGCTGTGCGGCGTGCACGCACACACTTGCGCTGGCCCTGGCCC
This sequence comes from Chlamydomonas applanata, assembly GCA_001662365.1. NCBI lineage: Eukaryota > Viridiplantae > Chlorophyta > Chlorophyceae > Chlamydomonadales > Chlamydomonadaceae > Chlamydomonas > Chlamydomonas applanata. Next base: position 84,175 of record BDCZ01000257.1, on the reverse strand, counting down.
TGGCCAGAGCAGGAGGGCTGTGCCACGGCTGCTGCAGTGCCGGCACCAAGGCCCCTCTGGATGCCGCTGCTCCTCCCAGCCTGCTTGCCGGCGGCACTTGCAAGCGCTGACTCAACACTCTTGAACACGGCTGGCATGAGCCGGTAGCACGCGGAGTGTAGCGAGCGCATGGCTTGGCGCCGTGCGTTGACGATGCGGTCGATCTCGTACTGTAGCCTGGGAACCCAGGGGCCTAGCAGCTTGGACTCCCATGCCGTATGGTACAGTGCCATGAAGTGGATCTCATCGACAGTCCAGCGCCCACGAGATATGGGGGTGAGCAGGTTGCGCAGAGGCCAGTACAGCTGGCTGTGCACGGCGCTGGCACGATAGTATCCGAGCGCTCGCACCCCGCGCTGCTCAGCCCAAGTCAGGGCCGCGGCCTCAGAGCCGTCAGCCTCATAGCGCACAGTCGCCTGTGATGCACGCAACGGCAAGGGGCAGGATGGGTGAGCAGGCGGCATGCGCGCGCCAGGTGCAGCAGCACAAAGCTGTCAGCGGAGGAGTTTGGAATGAACCAACAGCTGGGGACAGCTGCGCCTATGCATGGTGTTCCACATGCGTCAGTGCACGTGCTGCGCAGTAATGGCTCTAGTGATAAGGGACAGAGCTGTCATGCACACTGTGCACGCAGGGACAGGCAGCTTGGCTGGTGAAATGTCATGACATGTCGCCGTGCCACATGGGCACACCATCACAAAGACACAGCGAGCGCACAGCCTCGCCCGTGCACCTCCCAACGCACCGCTTCCTGGTTTGAGTGCTCGAACAGTAGGGTCTTCTTGCTGTAGTACTTCAACCCCAGACCATCCGCCGCGTTATAGTGAGGTTTGCGCGAGATTGACGGACGACCTGCAGTTGAACGTGCATGTCGTCGAGCACGTCGGCCATGTGGTTGATCTCGGCAACCAGCTGGTGAATCCAGGGGCCTAGCAGCTTGGATTGCCATGCCGTGTGGTGCAAGACCAGGTTATGTAGCTCATCGTCAGTCAGGTGCACGTCGAGTACACAGATGAGTGCAGTATGCAGACGCCAATACAGGTCGTAGTGCACGGCGCTGGCACGATAGTATCCGAGCACATGCACAACACGCTGCTCAGCCCAAATCAGGGTCTCGAACTCACAGCCGTCAGCCTCATGGCGCACAGTCGCCTGGGACGCACGCAAGGGCGAGGGGCAGGTATGGGTGAGCAGGCGGCATGCGCGCGCCAGCCGCAGGTGCAGCAACACAAAGCTGTCGGCGGAGGAGTTTGGAATGAACCAACAGCTGGGGACAGCTGCGCCTATGCATGGTGTTCCACATGCGTCAGTGCACATGCTGCACAGTAATGGCTCTAGTGATGAAGGACAGAGCTGCCATGCACACTGTGCAGGCAGGGACACGCAGCTTGGCTGGTGAAATGCCATGCATACTTGTGACCGTGCCACATGGGCACACACACAAAGACACAGCGAGCCCACAGCCTCACTCGCGCACCCCCCAACGCACTGCTTCCTGGTTTGAGTGCTCGAACTGCAGCACCCCCTCTTCGTAATATTTCAACTCCCCATAATCCACGTTAGTGAGGACTTGGCGCGAGATTGGCGGTTGGCCTACATTTGAACGTGATTCGGTGCAGGGAAAGGGCCGTGAGCGCAGCTTGTGGTACTCTCAGTGCACCAGGAGCATCGATGCTCGCTTAATGCAAAACTGTAGCTGGTGGTGCTTGCCCAATCAATAAAGAGTACGCTGCGACCATTCTGGGGCCCAAGTGATGTGCTCGCGTTAGTAGCCTAACGTCTGATTGCATGTTTGTCATGATTGCATCCACAGGCTTACCTGGCTCCCGTGCGTTGCCACCATCATGCGCGCACATTGGATGTTCTCGCCTTGAAGCACTGGGGCTTCGGCAGAAAGCCCCCTCCACTAGAAGCACACAACAACTAAAACTTACTATTTCACTGTGCGGGGACGTAGGATGCTCAAAGAAGGTTGCCAGGGACACCTTTCTCACCGTCACTGTCATCAAACCGTGAGATGTTCTTAGCGCTCAACCATCCTCTTTGCTGCGCCAGTGACCAGTTTGTTATTTGACCCTCCTCTTACAAAGTCACGCCGATTGGCGCTGGGTATAGTAACATTTAAACCTCGATACGTATGATGCCTCATCGCTCTGGTGTCTCACCTTCCTAACGTCAAGGAGGGTATATCATTATTCTAGGAGGGGCTCATCCTGCGTGTTGGTTTTGGACAAAATTATTTGAACTCATCTGGGCCCTGCGACATGCATTCAACTATCCTGTGCTGCATGGATGCAGCTGAGCTGTGCAGTCTGCACAGGCACTTCATGCACTCACTAAGCATTGGTATCCCGTGGTAACGAGGCGCTTGCATGCTGTGCTCCCACTAGCGACCAGTGATCAGACAGGTGCAGTGCCCTGTGGTGTGCATGAGCTCTCTGCTAGCTGGGGGTTGCTGGGCTCACAGAAGCAGCAGGTGCCCTCGATCCTTGAGCTCTACGTGGGCCGGGCCAATACAGGCAAACGCTCGACATGGTTGCATGGTGCACGCCATGTGGGGCTGTCCATACTCTAATGCATGAGATCTGAAGGGGCAGTACATGAACTGGGTCCACAAAATTATGGAAAGACCAGCTGGCCGCTCGTAGCATGAGCACCAGAGCTACATTTTGTGCTCTTACGCCGGAAGGCAGCGGCATTATGCAGCGCAAGCCTGACACCTGAAGCACATGTTGTGTGCCAGCTTGGCGCATGTGGCCATGTATGGCAAACTGCATGCACACTACTTGCCGATACAAGGACACGATTTACAGCACCTCTTCTAGTGTTGGCATTCATTCCTACGCATACAACGATACAAAAACTGAAAAAGTCAAGTGGCGGAGATCACCGCAGGCCGCACATGCACACAAATCATTCCAAGACTCTTCAGCCTGTCAGACCTTGCTCAGACTGGCAGCCAAGGCAGCAGGGGTGGCGGAGGCCAGGGAGGAATTAGGGGTAGGTGCCGCGGGCTGTGCAGCAGCCACGGCCTTGGCACCCGCCTGGTCTTCGGGTGACCCACTCTCCAGGAACACACCAACCACCTGCGGTTGGGCGGCAATGCAGGTGACATTCAATCTTTTTAATGGCAAGCAATCATTTCTGGTCTTGGGCGGTCGCGCAATTGCTGCAGCTGTCCCTCAACACTTGCAACAGCTCCTGATTTGTTCAACGCATTGCACTGCCCCATGGAACCCTCCCAACCCAAGCACCTATCGTTCGGCAGTCCAACCCCCAACTGTACTGCACAGGGCATACTGCACAGGTGCGCACTGCCAACTGCCCATTCAAAGAGAGCCAGGCGCACCTTGCCGCCATCTACCCAGTACGCGCCAAACTGCCCACTTTCATAGTTCCCGAAATGCACGACCTCGGTGCCGGCCGCCGTGCCCCAGAACTGCCAGCTCAGGTTAAATACGCGGGAGTAGAAGTAGGGCAGGTAGTCGTACGGACCACCCGCGGTGCCTGTGCATGGATGATGAGCGGCAAGGTGAGAGCAGTCTGCAGATATGGATGTGGATATGGTCATGGATGTGCAAAGCATGGGTCGGCTGTACAGACAGAGTGTCTGTGTGCAGGGGTACCTGCAGTGCGTGCGTGCGTGACACATAACTAATAAAGAACTGATGCACTGATACGCTGTGCACTGCACAGTGCCCGGCAATAGCAAGCACACCCTGCAGCAGGCGAGCCCCGTGCATGCGGGGCCACGCACCTAGGATGTCCCTGACCGCGTGTGCTGCAGAGGAACGTGCGTGAGTGACGTGTTCCTGTCGCACCAGCGCCCCGCCCGCCCGCAGCAGTGGGAACGCCGCGACATCACCCACCGCCCACACGCCTGGCACAGATGTACGGAAGTGGCCGTCCACCTGCAAACCACGGTTGGTTCAGATGTCGGTTTGAGTCGGTTTGAGTCGGTTCGAGTCGGTTTGTCGGTTTGAGTGTTGGTTGGTGTTGGTTGTGTGCTTGTGTTAGTTGGTGTTGGTTGGTGTTCAATCGGTGTCGCTTGGTACCCCGGGTTGGTACACAACTGGTGAGGTGGTTGATGGATTGATGGGTGCTGGGACGTGGGAGAGAGGAGGCAGTTGCAGGGAACTGCCACCCACGGGAGGCGGTTGAGGGGTGCTGGGGTGACAGTCACTCATGGGTGCCCTCTGGTTGCATCACCATGGCCATTGGCTGATGCGTGCGCATGCAACTACTGCAGTGGCGCGGTGATGTGTGGTATGAACCGATGTACGGTATGAGCACACATGCACTGTGCAGCAAGAAGATCTCTGGCATGAAGAGTTGCAGGGCCCAGTTTACGGGCCCGACCCCTCCAGCCCAGCCCAAACGCACACACCGGGCCTTTGGGCTATCACACATCACTGTACGCAGATGTACGCATACGTTGATGCAACCACTGCGACACACTTCATTCCATAGGGTATCTGCAGTCACCAGCCCTACCGGACTCCACCAGTCATACGTACTCCACAAGCCACACACGTCACACAATCAGGGAGTGCACAAACAGTGAGAGATGCAGTACACACCTTGATACCGCCCACAGGGTGAGGTGCCAGTTCCAGTTGACCCTGAGCCAGCTCATCCACAGGGCGTGCGCCCACACCCACCACCACCAGGGAGGCAGGCAGTGTGCGCGACTCACCACCTGCCGCCGGGACAACCGTCACACCTGTCACCTGTGGGAAGCAGGTGTGGCTTGCCTGTGACAGTACTTTCACGGAGCAGTGCTGTTACGATCCGTCAGCAAGTGCTTGCTTGCAGGCGGCCCAGGCAGGGCGGGAGGTGAGGGGCACCGCACAAGCCGACGGGCCTCAAGCACTACGCGCTGGGGCACAGAAAATATATGAGATAGGCTGACAGAAGGGTCCGGTCGCAAAGCGGTACACATGCGCTACACAGCGGTGCATGTGCATTACGCGTGAGATACGAGTGCAGCCTCAGCCCCACCTTGCCACCCTCCCCTGTCACGCCAGTGGCTGTGGTGCCCTTAAGGATGGTCACACCCTTGGCCGCATAGAACTTCTCATAGAAGGCTGAGATCTGGGGTCACCGCATGAGCACAAGAATGGGAAGTTAAGAGCATGCGTGAGGTTGAGAGCGTGTTAAAAACCATGTGAGAGAGCATGTGAGGGCGAGGTGAGCAGGACAAGACAGGGACTATGAAGCGCCTGCAGACGGCTGGCAGATAACAACACGCGCCAAGGATCTCGCAAAATTTCAATTGCCATTAAGTATTCACTCAAATGATGCAGCAGCGGCAGGAGTAGGAGTAGCAGTAGCAGCACCAGCAACGGCAGCACCAGCAGCAGCAGTGACAGCAGGCACAGGGCTCATGCTGAAGCTCACCGACCTGAGGCGTGAAGAGGCGTGCAAGCAGCCTGTCCTCAGGTGCCACCAGTGTGACATCCAGCCCATGCCCCACCAACCCAGCAGCCACCTCCAGCCCAATGTATCCACCACCCAGCACCACCACCTGCATTTGTCCGATGTGACGCATCACAAGGCTTCAGCACTACGGCACGATCATTACATGGCCTCACAGATCAGGGCTCTGTGCATGACGACATGGTACGGTGCTCGTACGCTCGTATGATTTGTGCTCGTACGGTATGACCCACAATAGTCCCACACACACACACACAATAGTCCCCATGCTCGCCTGCTTAGCTGCCCTCTGACCCCTGCAGCAGGAACTCCAGGGCATCCTGGATGCAGGTGTGACAACAGACAGAGAAGCCGACAGCGGCCAGTCGCACACGCACCTTGCCACCTGTAGCCTTGGCTACCTGGGCAGCGGCCACAAGGGCTGAGGCGTCCGCCTCATTGCGCAACGTGTACACGCCTGCTAGCTCCCCCCCTGCCACTTTGAGGTCCTTCAGTGACAGCGCCTGCAACCGCGTACACATACGAGCATGGAATAGAAACGTCCTGAATACAAGGCGTGGGTAGCACTTCCCTGCAACCCTTCATCTCTCAAAAGTGTATCGCGCACCGTGATGTGTGCGCATGCTGTGTCAAGGCGTCGAGTTTGTGCATGACAACGGACCACAGGGGGTGAATGGCCACCTGAATGGCTGCCACATGCCTGCTCACCAGCCACCATCATGACTGCAGATCACTGCAGACTGCACTTCACACTCCTGCTCACCCGGGCGCCAGTCGCAATGATAAGTGCCTGGGCGGCGCGCAGCTGTGAACCATCCGCCAGGTTCACTGTGCGCGTTGCTGCGTCCAGCGCTGTCACGCGCGCACTGGTCTTGTAGGTAATGCCTGCAGGGAGGAGGTCATAGAAGACACAACAGAGGTGCAGGTAACACGTGACAACGCAACGATTTGCAGACTTGGGGTGAAGTAGCCCATACATGCATCGCAACACCGTGCAGGCACCTGGCTCTCTATAGTCTTAAGGAACTTCTAGTTGATGGGCTCCGGCAAGCAGATGAATCTGTGAAACGCCGCGTTATTATTATCATGCATCGCAACGCTTGCCGTCGGCCTGAACGCGCAGCGATTGCCACGGCAGCATCATCTCTACCTCTGGCTCGTAAATTGTACGTAAAGCCTCAATACTACAGTACCGAGGTTACCAGTGTAAAAGCCTGCATCCAGGATGCAATACAAGAGAAAGGAACCACACACACCCTTGGTCTGGTACCACTCAGGCGCTTGGCGCTCGCCGCCACCTCCCACAGTAGTGTGGAAGCCTGGGAGGCGTGCACCTCCCTCAGGCGCCAGGTAACCCTTGGACAACGCGGGCCGTTCGTATGCCACGACCTGGAGCTCAAAGAAGGGGGGGATGCAGGAGTGGGATGAGGGGGGTGGGCCTGGGGTGGCGTGGGGGAGTGTGTTTGTTGGAGGTACAGGATAGTGGGAGAGCTGCTTGCTGCTCCTGGAGCACAGAGGACAAGAGTGGGCTGGTGGGACTGGGAATGGGCAGTGCTATGAACCTGCCACTGGACGGGCAGCTGAACAGGTTTGAAATCCTTTGATTAGTACAGGGAAGAAGCCTGAAACGAAGAGCTCAGCCAGCAGCAGGAGGTGATTGACAGATGCAGATTACCGCAGATTACTGTGAGCTTGCTTGGGACAGTTGGAACCGTATGGAGTCTATCGTATGGACAGCACTGCTGGGTTGTGGGATGGTAGGGGCAGCTGCTGGCAGCTGGTGGAACGCCGACGGACTGCTGCAGCGGCATGCGTGCATGCCGGAAGCTGGTCAGCTGCTGGTGTGTGCGTGGGTGCGTGCGTGTGGGCGCTGTGCAGCGTGGTGCGCCGCTCCTGTATGCACGATAGACTTCGTGCATGGCTCTGTGGACATGCAGATGATGTGAGCATGTCAGGAGCTGAGGAGCTGGCCGCATGCACCACATGAGCACGCTGGCAGCAGGTGGCTGCTGATCGTAAATGGGCATGCATGACGCTGCTCCCATGTTACGCTCGTGTCAACCTGGCGATGGGCGTAAACAGCTAGCTGCTGCCAGAAGGTCCAAGTCAACGTAATCGTCGCGATGGCAGGTACGCACCGGCTCATCGGTAATGATCGCTAGCTCGCCAGCCTGGAGCCCACCCAACACGAATTCACGGGCTACGTAGCCGGAAGCGTTGCCTCCACCAACAATCACGTACTTATATTCTTGGGCCATTACCACCTTCAGATCCTGATCTTTGGGGGCTAGCGCCGATCTGCCGTGTGCTGTTTGTCTGACTGTGGGATATCACACGCCGTTGTACTGCTTCCTTGCAAAGGCGCCATGTTACAGGTGCTCTGTACGCCAAAGCCGCAAAGGTGATGTGCGCACAGAACACACACAAACATTTCCGCAGTTGCTCCGCCAACGCAGCTGGCAGCCAAAGCAGCGTCTGGGGTTACTGCCGTGCCCCGAGCCCTTGTGCCCATGTGCATCTCTCTCCCATAATACTTGCACAAAAGAAGAATGCTGCTGCCTCTGCGCTGCAACCTTCTGCCTGGACATTGCCTGCTCCACACGCCACAGCGTGACAGCCTCATGAGTAAAAGAAGGCGGGTGGTGACATCTCTTATAAGGCACAGCTTCACTTGCGGCGGTCTGAGTGCACGACAACAGCGATGAGCAGAGCAACCTGCGCGGTCGCACCCGCAACAGCAACCAATACTCATTCGAGCATGGGGATTATCATCTCGTACATATGAGCATGTCACCAGCGCCTGTGAACCCCCATGGACAGGTGCCACCGTCAGCAACGCATCACTATGGATGCCCGTGAAAGCAAGCTACATAGCTGCAGGGCAAATCATACAGCAAGCACTACACAGCATGCGGCATGCATGTTTCCCGTACACAAAGTGATCAGCACATACCAGCAGCACGTGCGTGGGCTGTGGCGTGAACTTGTGCGGCTGGCCAAAGATGCGGATCATGTAATCGCTGAGGGACGCCAGCACTGCACGTAAGGCACATAGAGCGCGGCAGAGTGTGGCATATGACTCCATAGCTCTGCATGGCGGCATTATGAGCATTCATGGTGCATGGATGTGAAGGGGTTGGCATGCTGTCAGCCCACCGGCGCACCTGGGTGAGCAAAAGCCAGGGCCTGAATCGTCTTGACTTTTTGAACGCCCTGCACGTGCAGAAGTGCTTGGCGTCGTACCTCGCTCAAACGATGGGTCTCGATCCGTCCTGGTGATCTAGTCTTGGCTGTCACGTACCGTGATCATCAACGTGAAGAAGACCTGGAATTGAAGCAGCGATGCCACGGCCCCAAAGATGTACAGGGCTGGCAGGAACACGAGGATGATGGGGTTGCTGGTCATATTGTCGGGATGCTGTGTGTGCTGTGCGATTGTTGAGACGCTGTCAGCGCTCAGGTCAATCAAGCACATTTGGAAGGAGTTCTCAAAATTCTTCACACATTGGTGTGACGGAGTCCAGGGTTTGCGTGCTGCAGGGCTGTGCTTCAGGGCCAGAGCTTTTGTGCGTGGCTGCTGACACCGTCAATAACTGACCTGACCCTGGGGGTGGACCTGTTCCGCATTTGAACGATGACTGAATCAGCCTCGCTGCTGGAGCACCCACTGGCGCTGCCAGTGGTGACGTCAATTGTGGCGCTGCTCGTGTTCATCGTCATCTTGTACCTGTCCTCAACTGGGAGCAAGAAGCCCGAGGGCACCAAGATGGTGACGGAGGACGGGCACCTTGTGCGCCGCAGCACGCGGTGAGACGCTGCAGCACGCATTGGATGCTGATGGTGGGGCTGGGTGATGGATGCAAGCAAACTATGCAAGCATGCTCATCATTCCACCGCATGTCCTGTGGGTGCCGCAGGGTGAAGAGGAGCGTGTCAACCACATCCCTGGCGGCTACTGACTCCGAGGGCGAGGAGAAGGCCAAGCCGGTGGGTGTCAGATGGGGTCGAAGTCAAACTCGTTTTTCATTTTGAAGCGCCATCAACACCAACCATTGATGCGTACGGCTAACATTGTGCATGCAGAAGACCCCCCGTAAAACGCCTGCCAAGACCCCATCGAAGAAGAGTCTTGCTGAGGCGCCCACCAAGACTCCCAAAAAGACCCCCAAGGCGAAGACGCCTGTGGTCAGCGACTCCGAGGACGTGCCCAGCACGCGCAAGCGCCGCACCCCCAAGGCGTAAAGCATGATGGCCATGCATGCACTGCATGACATGTCAGCATGTCAGCGGCGGCATACTGGCATGCACAGCCAATCTCCATGACAGCTGAGCACATGGGGCTCGCCAGTCTATCTAGTACCTGCAGTGGTCGTGCATGCAGTCATGCACGTGCCTGTTGCAGTGGGGTGTTCAATGCTGTGCTCTGCTATTTTTTACCATCGTGTCGGATGGCATGCAACGCACAGTGCACCTGAGGAATGATGACTAGACCATGACTGGCCATGATAAAGGATGACGGCCTGATGGGCCCACTTGACGTGTGGTGTGGACCATGTTTTGGCTTCAGAGTGCTCATCTTAGTACATTACATAACAGCACATAGTAACAACTGCTGTATGATGCCCGCTACACCAGCACTGCAGCCTTGATGCTGCCGCAGCTGCGCTGACAGCCATCAACTGTTCCAGCTGGTCGCCGCTTGCACAGCAGCAGCGTCGCTGCCCCAGCACGCAGCACCAGCATCATGTTGCCAAGATTCCCGTTAAAGCCAGGTGCTGCAGAGCACTGCATGGCGCATGCCGCTCGTCAAAATCCATGTGCCCGGCGCCTCGTCTCTGCCTCACTCACAGCTCATTGCCTGTCCATGTACTACATGTATCGCTGTTTGTCAACCGCTCCAGCTCAGGCCAGCTTAGGCTAGCGTGACCATCTTGGGGTAATCCATCAGCAGCTCGTCCTTGGAATATGAGTCGCCCGCATCCTGCGGCGCAGTAAGGCAGCAGTACAGGCAGGACAGGTTCCATTCACATGCTCAGGTCGTGTGATGCTGTGATCCAGGCCGCATGGCCTCCGCACAAACAGGCAGCATGCCACAACCCCAGCTCCTGCTGCGTGGTCAGCGCCAGTCATCAAACTGCAGAGCCGGCAAGCACAGTACACCCTGACACACTAATTTTTTTTATTGTTGTTACATTAGCCCTGACACACTAAGAGTAACCCACACATCATGTGGTGGCAGGCCGTGCATAGACTGCACACCCTCAGCCGTTCGTCCCCAGCTGCAACATTCAGCTGCCTTTGCTGGCGGCTCACCTGGGGTGTCCACATGAGCTCAAATGCAAGCAGCTCCTCCTCATGGATGCCAGCCAGCAGGGTCACAGCCTGTGCAGTGAGCAAGCACACACGGTCATGTTTGACTTGTTACAGTGTTTCCCAGTAGGGTGCTATGGTCGTGCGACATACCGCACATACGTTCATCCGGGGTGTGCATGTATGTCCAGGCGGGAGCTCAATGCCAGGCAGACAGCACCAGGAGCTGGGCTGGGAAAGTGAAGCAGTGTGGGTGGTGTGGAGTTGTGCCGCAGTCATGCAACAAAGGTGGGCGCAGTGGTGCACATGCTTGGATGCTTGCATGGCCAGTTGCACGGGCTGTGTGATGGGTGGACATGTCCCAAACGTGAAGCCTGAGCTACAACAACACGCTGCGTTCTGCTTCTGATGTCGTTACGGTGCATTGTGCCGCGCAGCCATGCCAGATGCCACTCACCTTTTTGAGCTCAAAGATGGAGGTGATCTT
>BDCZ01000257.1:44107-71988 GCA_001662365.1 Chlamydomonas applanata | reverse complement strand
GGGGGCGGGGGGGGGGTGAAGAGGGGGCATGTGACCGGGTTCTTCCGAGTGTGCTGTACACCCTGAGCAGTTGGCCGCATCGTGCCCCGTCTCTCAAGCGAGACGAGCTCCTAACACAAAGGCTACAGCAGCACCAAGCAGCGGCATGGGCGGCATGTGCAGCGGGCTTGCAGCAGGGAAGAAGGCATGCTGCTCACCGCTGGTGGGGGCCTGGGGCTTGTCCTGCCGCCGCAGCCCGTTCACGTTGGTCAGTGTCTCCTCACCCATCTTGGAGCGCTCCTCAAACGACACCTGCGGCAGTACAGTAGCGCCGGCAATGATACAGCGGTACAGTGGGTACACCAGGTGAAAGCCAGACCAGCCGCCGGACCCCTAGAGTCTGGCACACAACTGAAGGCCGCAAGCTTGATTGCTCGATAACCAAGCGAAGGGCAGCCTGCAGCCCTGCTTTGACAAGCCTAGCAGCAGGGGATCATTCAAGTGCACCGTTGCATGAGTCCGTCACCATACAGCCCGTACTCCATGCGTGTGGTTGATGCCGATAATGCCATGCACAGAAATGTAGCAAACGACGAGCAGCACAAGCGCCCCAAACTGAAGGACTGGGCCGCACCTCGTTGAACTTTGCCTCTGCCTCCTCAATTGTTGAAAACAAGCGGCCGCCTGAGCTCGCATAGCTGATGTACTCGGAGCGGCGCAGCAGAGCGGCAAGCACCTCTGCAGGCAGCAGTAAGTAAAGACCATGTCGAGGAATGAAGCCCCGTGCGTGAGCAGCGCAGCATGAAGGTAGGGGGCCAGCTCAGCCGCAGCTGCAGCTGAGATGCAGCAGCTGCTGTTCTACACAAATCAGTACTCGCGTTGTAAGCGCATGCCTTGGCGCATCCATTGTAAATCACAGGTCAACGGGCCGCAGGTCGGTGCGTGCATGCTGTGGCTGTGTTGTAATGTAAAAGGCAACTCAAGCCCCAGCACAGGCCCAGGCAGGGCGCTATGCTTGTGGTCTTGCACATCCTGCATGCTCAAGAGCCTGTCTTCAACAGGTTGTTCAGCAACGGTGAACAAGGCCAGCATGGCGTAGTATCGCGTGCGCACCCTGCATGATCGCGTGCAGTGCGCCCTCGTCGTCTGTGTCGTACAGCGTGGATAGGCGCTCTAGGTCGGCCTGCCACTTGGAGATGTCGCCAAACACGCCCACCTGGTGCAGCAGCACAGGGCAGCAATTGCAACATGGAGGCAGCAGTACGCTGACAGCGTGTGGCGGCAGTACAAGGCAGCATGGAGGTAGCAGTACAAGGCGGCATGGAGGTGGCGGTACAATGCAGCATGGAGGCGGTGGGGTGGCGGCAGCACCAGGTATAGGCAGGACAGCGGCAAGCCAGTAATGGCAGTTGGCAGGCTTCTGCAGAGCCGGGATACAAGTACCTAAACCCAAGTACAGTAAGGACGTGCAGGAGCTGCGGGCTGCTTGTGGATGATGTGTTTCACGTGTAGACAGCCAGTTGAGCGAGCTGCGGCAGCAGGGGCTGAAAATATCCTGATGCATCAGCTAGCTTACCTGCAGCTTCATCACTGTGTAGTCCTCGTCATCATAATAATCATCTGCGCACAGGGGAGATTGGCCGAGGCAGCTATTCAGCTCATCATGGGAGTTGCTCCATGTATCCATCATGGCACAGCATGCGAGTTGACGATCGTGCTTGAGCAGCAGGAGCCGCTCACGAACCTCAGGACACCACTTGTGCAACACACTGTACAGATGCTGGGCAGCACAGGTGTCGAGCACACGAGCAGCTGTGGTCAAGCAAGGCCATGGAGGTGTCAATGATGAGTGCGGCAAGCGCACGCGCGCACCTTGCTGCTGGCCGCCACCAAACCCGAACAGGAAGACAGAGGGGCGGGCGCTCGCGTGGCAGCGCCTGCATGCATGAGAGCAGGGCGAATGCATGGGAGCAGGGTGAATGCATACATGTCGCGGGCATCCATGCGTTGCCCTGTGCCTGCACGCTGCATGTGGCCCGCATGCTGGCTGCGCCCGTCTGTCCCCCGCATACGCACCCCGCCTGCACTGTGCGGGTCTGGGAAGCTTGTGCAGGCCTGCTTCCACCGGGGCGTGTGCAGGGCATGGTGACAGCAGCAACGGTGGCAGGCAAGCCACAGCATGACGCACATGTCGGCACGGCGGGCGTGCTGCAGCATGCGCCCTGAGGATGCGGATGTGGTGGTGGCTCCACATACGCTGGACCCACTGGTGCTGGCCTGGGCCACGATGCGACCGGGCACGGGCACAGGAGACGCCTGCAATGCATGACATAGGCATTATGGTTTGCTGCGCTGCCCTTGGCTGCGGGAGAGCATTCCGGAGGGTTTGCGCCGATTGCACCTCCACAATTCAAAGGCAATGCATAATGAATCACCTTGCTGGCCACAATTCGGCGTAGCGAGGCAGCGGGAGCAGCCCGAGCTAGCATGGTTGCTACTGCAAAAGATCAGATGGGCGGTCACAGGAGATGGCTGCACGCGTGTCAGGACGCTTGTAGGGAGACAATCCACACGCTGACTGCGAGAGGATGATAAGGTGTCCCTCCAACACCTCATTGTAATCATTTTGTGAGCATGGACAAGAGGTGTTGATGCGTTATACGGGTCTGTTTGTGGTGCTTACTTGCCATCCCGTCCCCAGGCACATATACTGCGTACTTTTGGCCGTGAGACAAAGCTAATATGGCGAATTTGGCGGGGCAAAATCGCGTGGGACTGGATAGAAAGTGCCCTGATACAAATGCTGCCGTGGTGGGTGCTCGCGGGCCTGACATGCCAACGATGCCATAGTAAAAACACTCAGCTGGTATTGATTACGCAGCCCTAATGAGCATTATAATGCTATGCTGACGACAGGCTTCAGCTCTGTATCTAAGATGTCCTGCCCATCGCTCCATCGACTCTCAACAGGACGAGTGGAGCACGCGCGTTGGACTGCAGATGCCGCATGAAATCACGGCGCCGGTACGTGCGTGTGCATTCTGGTGGCAACATTGTATATGGACACAGCATGCAGCATGCAAGCCCACTGGCACTGTTGATTGCCTCGGACACACCGTCCATGCTCAGAGCAGTCCATGTGCTGTGTTGCGGCCTTGAAAACGCCATCATGCCTATGTGGCGGTGCCTCTCGTGCACGCCGCAGCGCAACACCCTGCGTGGGCACCCACAGCCGTGGCGCACGCGCCCCAGTGCTGCACTGGACGATGCAGGGCCCCTGGGTCGCAGTGTCAACATGGGCACAGGGGATGGGCGAAGGGACCCGGCAGCTGCCCCACCTCCAGACCTGACCGCCTCATTCACAGCATCTACACTCAGAGTGAGTGCTGTTTGGATGTGCACAGCGTGCTTTGATCTGTGACACGCCGTGTTATTATTATTATTAGCGTGCTTTGATGTGTAAGCCGGTCGGGTGCGGGATGGGGTGTGCAGCACAATCGTAACATACGTTGCGCTGCAAGGTGCTCTGCTGCTCGTACAACTGGTCCTTCAGGGCCTGGGCACTGCCTCTGTGCACCCTTGTGCGCGCTGTGCTGAGTTATGCAGCCTTGATCAGTGTTGGGCTTGGCTCAGGTGGGCTGCGGTGTGCTGCAGTATGGCTGGGTGTGGCCGAGATGTGATGTGTGCAAGTGAAAGGATGACAGCTACTGAGCCAAAGCAGCCCTCTCGCTTGATCAATGACTCACATTCTCTACTCACTCACACGCCCGCTCACTCGCTCACTCACTCACTCGCTCACCTACCCACTCATCCACTTGTACATCTGATGCCTGGGCCCTCCACAGGAGGAGTGGGAGGCTCGGCTGGGCCAGGGCAAGCAGCCTGGACTGAGGGGATCCATTGCTCCCAACTGGAAGCCCCTGGAGCAGGTGATGCATGGACCTATGGACTTCCAATGTTCAAGTACATGTTTTGCATGATTGCATCCCAGCGGTTCTTAAACCTGATCTATGTGTGCTTGGTGCGCGCGACCAAGTGCAGGATGTGGGGTGTGGGGCGATGGGGTCACTGGGCTGCTGTTGAGGTGCAGGGCGGCTGCCTGGAAGGATATGAGTTATGCTCATCTCCCGGCAAGCAGATGAATCTGTGAAACGCCGTGTCATTACTATTATTATCATCTCCCGGCACTTCGGCTGCTGTGGTTTGCAGCGTGGGCCAGGGAGCACAGCACCCAGCCGCCCTGCATGACAGCTGTGCGAGCCACCACCCGCACCCGCCCAGCCCACCCTATACGCTCATCCTCTGGCACCATCTCTTCGTCAGGCTTCCAAAGTGTTTCCTTTGGCTTGGTGCCTTGGTGGTTGCAGGCGGACCTCACTGCTACTGGCTCGGTTAACCCCACTGGCTGGCAGCCGGGCACGGAGCCGTTCGTGCGGCCAGGCACGATGACGCTGCCCGCGCTGCGCAGGTGCGCCCGCACACCATATGCTTGGCACTTGTTGCGCATGCCGATGGAGGAGCTGGGATTCCATGATCCGCCTTCAGCGCGTCCGATACACCTGTGCACAGCACAACATGCGTACATAGCACGATGTTGTCGATGTACCCTCCAGCTCATGGTACCTCCATACATGCACACCTGCCCCGCGCACCACATAGTGCACACACGACCCTGCAGCGACCCCACGACATCCCGCTCTCCACGCGCATTGTAACACTCGTTCGGACGCTTGACCTGTGCTTGCATCTGCCCGCCTGTGCAGCGTGCTGGCCGACGCCGCATCAAAGCCACAGGGCGACACCTGGTCAACTGCCGCACTGGCTCGCCAGGAATGGGAGGACCGGCTCGACAAGGCAGGCGTGGGCATACCCCTCTGAGCTTCCAGGTTTTCAAAGGTGTTACCAGGTCGGACGCCACGGCTGGCTTGCATGGTTGACTGCATGGATGACCAGGCAGGCGAGCCGTGCTCACAAGTACAGGGAATGATGGTATGACTGAAGGCTTTTGGACCTGTATGTTGTTTGTGTTGTTGAGTTCGCGAGGGTGATTCTGCGTCCAATAGCACTTGTGCCTGTGGCTGCCGTGCTGTGATCTTCCATGGTGGATGGTTTTGCACTCTATTGCAAAATCGCAGAGTTGTGATGTAGGGTGCTTCAAAAGGCTGGCTCTTTGAATTCCAAGGGAGGATGGCTAGCGCAGTGTGGCTGGTGACGATGGCCAGTTAGGTACATGAGGCGCAACGAACCTTGTGATTGAAACAGAATCAGTAACACGGATGTGCCCGAGTAACTGCAGTCATGTGGGCCAGCGACAATTGTTGGCTTTCAGACACTGCATTGGCACACGACTCGTCGCGGCATGGCGCGTGGGGGTTTTTACCGGCGGTTTCTGCATGCCGGACCAGCTTTCTCAGCTGCCCACATACAGCACTGCATGGTCAGCATGTTCCACACCAAGTGGCCCATGACCAACCAACCCAAGTACACACATGACCATAAACAAGTCTGGGCTGGCCAGGCCGTATGGCGCCCACAAGCCGCGCACAGGTAGAAGCACCTGTGGCACATGCGCCCTCTGGGGGCGGTCGTGGGCTGGCGCCGTTGGGTCCACCAGGGTCATG
Organism: Chlamydomonas applanata; assembly: GCA_001662365.1. NCBI lineage: Eukaryota > Viridiplantae > Chlorophyta > Chlorophyceae > Chlamydomonadales > Chlamydomonadaceae > Chlamydomonas > Chlamydomonas applanata. Next base: position 66,388 of record BDCZ01000257.1, on the reverse strand, counting down.
CCCGAGGCCTTGGTGTCACCGCCAGCAGCCGAGAGGCCTTCCCACTCTATTCCCACTCTTTGACCGATCACACAAGGTACAAACAGGAGTGAGGATTGAGGGACGCCTTCCTGGGGCAGCAGCACTGCTGCCCCTGCACTGCTTGGAGCCAACTGTGCTGAAACAATTTGGTCCTCTCTGTTGTGATCGGAAACCGTTCATCACCATGATCCTTTTTGACATCACGAAAGCCGCAGCCTTGGCGATGTACGGCGTGACATGTGAAACAACTGCTACAATTATGGGTTACCGGAGCTTGTCCACCACCCAAAAACGTTTTATGGAGGCTATTTTTCGCGGCCTCCTGTCCATGCCGTTCATGCCGTCCGTTAGGTTAATTGGCAGCAAGCAGGGAGCGAGGAACAAGAGGATGCTGGAGGCACGGAAGGATGTGAACTTGCTTGAACTATCTATTCCCACAGCAACAGGCTCCTTAGGAGCTTGGGCCTTTGAGCTGCAAGGACCTGCTGTGGCTTCCTGCCCTGAGCCATGCCTCACCGTCTTCTATGTGCATGGTTTGTGCTTTTATTCAAGTCGCCATGCATGCTGATCGGTATGCACATGCGAGCATGCACAGTGCGACATGGGGCACGGGCGAACTGCCCACCGCACTGCTGCGCAGACAATTTCTCACCATGTTACTCGTTGTTGACGGCTCCGCCATGAGAACCATACGGTTGCATGCACGCGCTGGCGCACAGGTGGCGCGATGGTTGCGGGGCACCCACTCGGCTTTGCTGACACCCTCTTTAAAGTTCTACAGGAGCTGGCATCACGCGGTGTGCGTGCGCGTGTTGTTGCACTGGACTACCCACTAGGCCCTGAGAGCCCGTTCCCAGCAGCACTGCACCAGGTCCGTGTCTCCAGGGCTTGTCTATTTGCCTGATTCTTGCCTAGGCTGGTGCAGTAGGGCCTGGGTGGCAAATCACCATTGCCTCGAGGTCCCTCGGTGGTCATGGCCGATGGCTGGTTTCATGGCCGACACTGCTGTAACACGCCAGGCAGCTAAGCTTGCCAAAGCCAATGCATGCGGCAGCAGTCAAGGGACAGCAGTGGTAGTGGGCGAGGAAATAGATGGCTACAATTGTCATCAGGTGCTGTGCGTACTGCCTGCTGTACCGCAGGTGAGGGACGCCTTCACATGGGCCACACAGCACTACGGCAAGGACACCCCCCTTGTGCTGAGTGAGTTGCAGATTAGAAATCAACCATCCTCATTCCATGGGTGTGAACCTGCACGACGATGTTCCATGCCACTTGCATGCCCTTGACAAATCTCTTGCCTACCACTCGCACTCCCTGCATGCTGCATGCTGCACGTGCCCTTCAACGCTGCGCAGCTGAGTGCTCATTGTGCTGGCTGCACGGCCCAGCTCAAGAATCAGCTGCCATGGACTCGTGCGTCATGGTCCGTGTCTGCCCATTCACGCATGCCTGCAGCGGGCGACTCTGCTGGTGGGAACCTGATGGTGGCAGCCCTGATGGCCTTGGTGCAGGCCCAGCAGCCCAGCATTGGCACCACAACAAAGCCTGTGGCTGGTGCAGCCGAGGCTCACATTCAGCCACTCTTTGCAGGGGCGCTGCTGGTCAGCCCATGGCTGAACCTCACCCCCAGCTCTCCTGCCCTGCTCACCAGCTTGGACGCAGCGACTCAGCACGTGTTCCCATGCAAGCTCGCAGTAGCGGCCGAGAGCAGCGGCAGCGGCGGCAGCAGTGCAGCCATTGCTGTGCCTGTGCTGTGCGGCTGCGTGCACGGCCAGCTGAAGCGAAGGGAGCTGGACATCATGACCCCTGCCAACCTGCTCACAGCGGCCTGCCAGTGAGTTGGAATCTCATCGTCTGCTCACTCTGTGGCAGCTGCTGTCTGGTGTGCTGGCCATGTTCTAGGCGGGCGCACTTCTTTACGCACCTGTCCCCAAGCAAACAAGATACAGCCAGAAACAGCGTGATGAGTGAATGCCTTGTACGCCATACCTGCATGCCTCACACGTCATACCTGCCCTGCCCCTGCACAGGTCAATCCTCTCCTACCGCACGCATGTTCTCGCATTTTCTTTGCAACGTGCTGCTTCTCACGCTGTGTGCATGTGTCAATGCTGACGCTGGCCACAGGTACGTTGGCCTCCTAGGCCCCTCCGGCTCTACTGCCTCCCTTCCCAGAGACCAGATGGAGGCGGCTCTGTCCAACCCCCTGGTGTCCCCAGCCCTGGCACCCGCGCCCTGGCTGCATGCAGCCGTGGGGCTCGTGGCACCAGGTGGCATTCTGGCCATGACAGGCAGCCACGAAGTGATGCTGCCGGATGTACTGCGGTTTGCGCACACCGCGAACCAGGCCGTACCGCTGCCGGACGCGCCGGTGGCAAGCACCGCTGCTGGAACAAACAAACTCGCAGTGTCTGGAACGGCCGCACCAGCGGGGTCAGCAGGTGCTGCGATCCCTCGCCCATCTGCAGTGCCCCTGGCAGGGACCGTTGCAGCAGCACTTGCTCCAGATGCCACAGCAGCCCACGAGGCTGGAGGTGCTGATGCAGGTACAAGCAGCAGCCAGGCCTGGCCCAAAGTGCCCCCTGGCCCAGTGGTGCCTGAACCACTGGTACATGTGCTTGTGGAGGAGGGGGGCGTGCATGGCTACCCCTACCTCCCCATGCCTGGCCAGCCCATGCACATTGAGCAGATGGCGATGTGGCTGGAGCGGTGCTACAGGGCATGGCTGCGGCGTGCGCACTGATCTGTGGGTAGGACAGCTCTGATACTGGTTGGCCATGGCCTGCTGACGCCGTGATGCAATCATGCGAGGATTTCTATTGCTGCTGAGATGCTGTGGAAGCGTAAGGTCGACAGGCCTGGATGTGTTCTCAAGGAGAGATTGGGTGTGGCTCTGTACATGATGTGCATTAATGTTATGTAGCTGTCGTCACTCTTTAAGGCTGCGTGTGAGTATGCTGGCTGCTGCTGCTGCTGCTGTGTCACAGATGTGGAGAACATATGTACTTTGAAACATTTGGCCCTTGTGAATTTTTCGCTTGTTACAAGGAATGCTCTGCTTACAGATCCTACCCAAGATGTGGGATGTGTGACTGCAGATCTCTTTCGCCCTCCACGCATGCTGCCGCCAACGTAAAAGTGGCACAGTCTTCATCAAAGTGTAACATGAAATATAACCTAATGGCAGTGCAGGTCAGGCCTGCCACCACGCTGCTTAGTGGCCAGCTCACAACATCGCAACAGTACTACATGGGTAAACAACCAAGGTTGGGCAGCACTCGCCAGGGTGCAGGGCTGCTCCGTTGTTGATGCGCAGCAGCCAGTCTACTGTCTATTGAAGAGATTTGTCCAACTATCCGCATCCCTGCCTTAAAACACCACAGCCATGAGCCAGTCATGAACAACAAAGGTGTAGAAGCAGTGCCGATCCAGCGATGCACAAGCACAGGACAGCCACAAGCCAGTTCACAAGTATTCCAACCCACATGAACAAATCAGCGTTTAGAAGATCTACATCAAGGTGGGATTGCTATCAGCTGCAACCAAGCCACCCGCCCACGGGGCTCACTAAATACACACCTGTTGGTGCCTTATACCATGACGCATGAGTGCCTTATACCATGATGAGCACTGGTTGCAGACCATGCTTGCATCGAAAGCCCAGTCACTTCTTGACTTCAAATAAAAACCATGCAATTCAGTTCAGATCCAAGGGTGACACAAGCCCAGCGGCATGCTGCCACAACCAGCTGCCAGGCCCTGAATGCATTACACCCACCAACAGATCACCAGACGGCAGCAACCACCTTTAGCTTGCCATCTACCGACCAGCGCAGCAGCGGCTGCACGGTCGCAATTGCACCCACCCCAAAAAAGTCCTCCAGCCCACTGGTGCCTCCTGCAGTGATCATGGGGGGAATTTTGCCAGATGGCGCGCTCCTTTCAGAGGTAGGGGTGCTCGCAAACAGGGTGACAGGGACGATGGCAGGGAGGCCCTCAGGCCAGAGCCCTGGAGAGGGGCTGTGGCGTGCAAAGACGCCGATTTTCGCCACATGGCCTGGCCTGCCTGTGATCTGCATGAAGAGGGACAGCTCCAGCCCCTGCGGGACACAGCAACAACAACAACCAGAGTGAAGGTCAGAGATCTACGGTATATATTGATATACATGCCCATGTGTGCTGACGTATGGACTGTGCAGGTTGACAAAGGTGCAGGAGGGTACAGGGCCCAGCAGCGCAAGGGGTGGAGCGCAGCTGGCCAAGAGCTGCCCACCTTGATCACGCGCTCTGTGCCTTCGACGCACTGCTCAGAGCCCTCCGTAACACAGGACGCAAGGGACAGCGCGAGCTGGTCGGTCTGCACCTCCACCTGTAGTGTGGCTGCTGGTGATGATGCACGTGGTTTGGTGCTTAGCCACATCGCTGGTATCGGCAGCTGCAGTTTGGAGGGGTCACTCAGGGCCCCAGCAGCCTCCAATGTGTTCAGTGTGAACAGCTGTGGTCGCGGCTGGAACCAGCTCAACTGGGGCAGTACGCCATGGCGGTACGTTGGGGACAGCAGCCGTACCCGCAGTAGCGCTGACAGCTGCTCGAGGCGGGACCTGTTGCTGGCAGCATCCGCTCCATTGGTCATCACCCACTTGTGAAGCAGCCATGCCACAGTGTCTTCTGAGTCAGTTTGCAGCTGGTCAGCGCCTGCCCAGATGCACACAGCTGCAAAGGGGAGGCGGCAGAAGTCCTGGAGCCGCTCAGGTGTGTTTGCGACCGAGGATGCATTGCCTAGCAGCTTGAGCAGCCGCTGCGTGCACCTGCTGCCCAGGTTCTTAAGGCTGGTTGAGATGGGCTGCATATGGCACTCATCCAGCAGCTGCAGCAGGTTGGTAATAAAGGGCAGGGGCAGCTTGCTTGCATCCAGTCCTGCAAGCTCGTTGGCGCAGGACGCCATGCACCCACTGGCCATCAGTTTGTGGGCGAGCATGAACACCTGCGTGCAGTACGTGAGCAGTACAGTCAGCAAGGTGCGCGATGCAGTCACCAAGGCTGCTTGCTCCTCCCGGAGCCACGTGTCCCGCACAGCGCATGGATCAGTTGAGCACAGCCAAGCGAGGGGGTGGCGAGCACACAGCATGCACCATGCAGCCAGCAACTACACAACGCGCATCATGGCTGACGCTGAGGCAGCAAGCACACCCACCATGAGGCGCATCTCTGGCTCCAACTTGGTGTCATGCTGCTGGTACATCATGCGCATGAGGGGCTCTGCAGCTGCCACCTCCTGCTCACTGTCTGCCCCCACCACAACCACATGGCGTGCAGGGCCTTCGCCTGGCTCGTGGCTGCCCACAAACAACTGCTGGTCAGCCCAAATTCTGTCTGTGAGCAGCTGGGCTTCAAAGAACTCTGAGCTCATGCACAGCACGACACCATGGGCCTCGAACACAGCAGATCCCTCTGGCCATGCCATGTCCTTGAAGCATGGTGCATGCGCCTTGTCTGCCTGCCCCTGTGTTGTTGATGCTGCAGCCTGCACCTCATGCGCTGCGCATGTGGGCTGCTGGAGGCATGCCCTCGCTTCATGGGGCTGCGTGGTGAATACCACAACAACATCAGACAGTGCCTTGCTGCTCCACAGCGAGCTGAGCACCTTGACGTTCTGGCCATCGTCTGGCAGCATCCGTGATCGTCTGGCAGCCTCTAAGGGCAATTGGCCCATAACACATAATCGCTTTTAGGGTTCCGGGTTTAGGGCTGGTCGGGGGCATCCTGCATCTAATCACATACAATGCAAAAGAGTCTATATCATATACTTAAGAAGCGACGCTCACCGAGGACCCAGATCACAACTACGCACGTCTGCAAAGGATAGCCATGCCCACAAACGATAAGTACGTGGCAGTGTCCTGTGTGGTGGTGCACAAAACCGGCTCATCGTGGCCGCTATAGGGGCAGGATGGGCACGAGCAGCTGCAGCAGCTCAGCGAGCAGTACATGCTACCGCCACCGCTCGTCCAGCTGGGAGCAGGCAAAGGCAAAGTGCAGCGAAGGCGACGACCCAGTGCTCATTGACAGGATCCTCAGCCCAAAGCAGGCACGGTGCATCTCAGTGGTCAACCCCATAAGCGCCACCCCAGAGGTTCCTGGCCAGACGGGGGGCGGGTACGCAGCCAGCCCCTGTCAGCATCAACGTGGAGGCCCAAGTCCGGGGCCCAAGCCAGCCCCCGTGCCAACCCTGCACCCACCCCCCTGTGGCTACAGGGCCTGGAGCTGCCAGCAGGGCAGGCGCCGGATGAGGATGGGGTAGGCGAGGGGAACCATCAACGCACGCGTTTCCATGCTATATGGACACCATGGTGACGGAGCTGGTTTAGATGCTCTTAGTCAGGTCATTCATGGGTGTATGAGTTAACGCACCCAAGCTAATGCCAAGGATCTGAGTATGCAGAGTTGCTGGGACACATCCATATAGTGCACAGTAGGCTTAAAATGGCGCGTACCACCAGTGGGGTGGCTTCCATGGGCGTGCATGGGGGGTCATGGGGCCAGCTTGCATGCAAGCTGGCCGTAGGCCCCCGACCAGGCACGCTCAGAATGTTCTTTACAATACGTTAATAGATTTGGCTCGCGAAATCGTCTCGAGGGGCCGCTTTTTGGGGTGGTTTGTTGACTTTGTTCCTGTGGGAACCTGTGAGAGCCTACTCCTCCTCGTAGTTGCAAGATGGGGCAGGGGCGCTCTGATAAAAGTTGCTTGTATACACCCTATCTACATCACTATAGAAGCCGATGGGGCCGTCGTCGCAGAAGTCCAACTTTCCCTGCTAAATTTTGGGTCGATGGGAGACGCGTCTATAGCGACGCCGTAAATAATGTAACAAACAATTGTGCCGCTGGCACCGACGCAAAACTCCTCGTGGATGAGGAGCTATCAAATGCCTCGCCCCAATGCGGTGAAGACAAAGCTGCAAAACGCAAGAGCAGCTAGCGCCCATGCTCGTCAACAGCAAAACGATACAGCTGCTGCCCTGCAAGAGCTCGGGGGGGCCGCAGACACCCCGGAGCACGTCCAGGGAGGGGAGTTGCCTGGGTCAGATCCACATGCAGATGCACAGCTGGCCCTGCAGCAGCTGGCTAAGCTGCAGGCAGCTCAAGGGTCAATACTGGTTTCTAGAGACTCGTAGTAACCCAGTTTCCACGGGGGTTTCGGGGCATGAGTTTCAGGCCCACCCTTCTTTTTCATGGAACGCGCCTGAAACGCGCCCAGAACGCGTCAAGAACGTGTTACGATAACTCGTGCATACGTTTTGGACGTTCCCGTGGCAGGTGCATTAAGCCCCCCATTTTCACACACCCATGAATGACCTGACTCTTAGCCAGCTAGCTCTTGGCTTGCAGGTTTTCACAGTCTCAGATCTTCATGCAACAGCACAGTGCACGCTGCATATGAGGCACCCTGCTGTAAAGGCAAAGTGCCAAAAGGGTTTACAAAGTCACTCCAATCTAGGGTTCTGGGGAGTGTTCTGGGGATGGCTTGAGATATGTAATTCGTTGAACCATACCGAGAATGGGGGCAGGGAAATGGCTGGTGTATGGCACACTTGCTGGGACGGGCATCATAACAATTCGTATTGGAGTAAAGATTGCGAGAATCCTTGCGCACCACGAGGAGCAATACCACTGGCTGCAGTCGATAGTACCACCCAATGATTACAACTATACCAGCGATGTCGGCGCCTCGCGTCAGATCATCGAGTCGAAGTATCCATCCCTGCTACCTGCCGTTGATGATGGTGCGCAGAACCTGAGCTGGAAGCTGGCAGGTCAGGCCTCTGGTTGCAACTCAGGAGTAAGCGCATGGGTTGATCACTAAGTGGCAATGGGTTGGGTTGGCCTGGGCTCTGCATGGCTTTGCGCATGGCAGCAAAGTACATGCCACATGCACTGCGCATGCCAGTCCAAACACTGCAACACCACATCACACCGTTGCACGCAGGCACGCTTTGCGTGCTGACACGGCCACCTGATTTTGATCGAGCCCTGCCTGAGGAGCTGCACATCCTAGGAACGGCCCATGTCTCACGCCGCACTGCACAGGCTGTTCACGACACGGTACGGCCACCCCTGTTGACAAGCGGATAGCTTGCAGCTGCATTTCTTATGCATCTCACAAGCGCAATGGCACGAGGGAGACTGCCACCGGCTGGACCCAAGTGGAGCACCATGCATGCTGTGGCTTGCCCAACGGCACCAGCGTTGGAGTCAGATGCTGCATCAGTAACTGTGCCATCCAGTCGATCATCATCAGACTGCCCTCTCATTCCAACTCTGAAGGCTTGTCTGTGTGCTGGTCTGCGTTGCTCAGATCCTGGAGGTGAAGCCAGATGCAGTGGTGGTGGAGCTCTGCAGATCACGCGCCTTCATGATGTACCGAGATGCACCCATGGACAGTGATCAGGGCACCATGAGCAGCAGCAGTCAGTCCACCACCAATGCCACTGAGCCACCTGCGAGCTCTGGGACCCCAAACCTGAGCAGCAGGGACGACACAGCTGCAGACATTACGATGCAGCCTCAGTCAGGTGCCTCCACGACAAATGGCAGCAGTAGCAGCAGCAGTAGCAGCAGTGGTAGCAGCAGTACTAACAGCACCGTGGCCAGCAGCAGTGCCGCAGTAGGCCGCAGCAAAGGCGGGGAGCAGGGAGGACAGGCCAAGGTGAAGACACCCCCAGCACCAGGCCCCAGCCTCAATGAGCTGCTGCAGGTGGGGAAAGGATTCTGCCTGCCTGCCTGGCCATATTAATAGGCCTTTGCTCTTGCGAGCCCATGCAGTACAGGACGCGATGATTGACTGCACTCGTGGGTGCAGACGCTGCAGCCAGGTGATGTGCAGAGAGCCTGCATGGTAGCCCAATCTCATCAGTGTGTTCAGCCAGTGAGCTCCAAGGTCCCTGCTCCTCGACACTTTTCTAAGCCATCAAAGAAAGCCATTTTAAAATGTGCATGAGGGCTGCCTGCTGTGTGCTGCCGTCAAATCAAATGTGGTGCAGGCCGGAATCAAGTCCATGCAGAGCGGCCAGAGCCTGCTGCACACGCTGTTTGGGCTCGCATACATGAAGATCGAGGGTGAGATGGCTGGCCGACAATATACCTGTGGCGTGAAGGGATGGGACTGGCAGCCAGGGTCGGTCTTTGCCAGCAGCAAGGAACGTGGTCCAAGCCATGCTGCCACCACTGCACCGTCTATAGCTGCATGTACTGCCTGCCACGTCATGCACCTAGTCCAGATGCTCTGAGGTGCGTCCAGTCCTGCGAGTTGCATCCAGCTAAGGCAGCTATGGCTGTTCCATGATCCACACATCGACTTGTGTTGATCGCCGCCGCCCTGCGCTGCCTGCAGCCCAGCTGCAAACATTGGCGGGCCTGGAGTTCATCCGTGTGAGGCAAGCAGTTGAGGTTGTGGATGCAGGGCGTGCTGCAGCAGCAGCAGCCACAGCAGCCGCAGCCACAGGTTCCGCCTCTGCAGCCGCCACAACAGCAACAGCTGCAGCGGCAACCGCAGCCGCCGCAGTTGCCGCCACAACAACAGCAGCAGCGACAGCAGCAGCAAGAGCAGCAGGCGGTGCTACCCCACACCAGCCTCAGGGAGGGGAGAGGCCATCGACGGATGACGGGGCAGCGCAACCTGAGCAGCCAAAGCAAGGGATGGTGCAGCAGGGAAGCTTGGAGGCGCAGGAGTATGGCAGTGAGGCGTCAGAGCGGGGGATGCATACCCACATCTACTACGGGGATGTGCCTCTCGCCCGCACGGTGCGGCCCTGCACATGCTGTGGTGTCTGACACTGCCTGATGCCGCCTGTGATCTGTGCAGGCTCACTGGTTGCAGGCGTCCAGGAGGCGCTTGCCATTTGTCAAACTCCCACAGCACAGCATTTAGAGCCTGCACGCACCGTCTTTCAGTCCTTGCCATGGTGATGTACAATTCACACACCCCTGGTGACAGCTGGGCTCTGTTCCCATGGACCTAGTGCACGGCACGCCTCCACTCCAGCGCACTACGCGCATACTCTCCCCCACACCCCACACCCCACACGCGCACACCGCCACCACCACCACACACCTACAAACACAGATCAGCCGTGCATGGGGAGTGCTGCGGTTGGGCCAGAAGCTGCGGCTGGCATGGACACTGGTGTGTGACATCGTACTGCTGGAGGCTGATGAGGAGCTGCTGGAGGAGCTGCTGCGTGAGGATGTCTTCCAGCTGCTGCAGGTACGTGTAGCCAAATTAAGCCAGACTAGGCCAAGTTGGGCCGGACTGTGCTTGATATCATTGATTTGGTGGCAGCGGGCTTTGTCGGGCTTTGTACAGTGAGGATGGGGTGGCTGATGTTGTCTGCCTATTAGGTTATGGTATCAGGATGGGGCTGGTGCAGGGTGTGTGAGGTCCCCCCATCACTATCACCATGTGACTACCGTAGTTGTAGGAAGACTGTCAGAAGAGCTGACGGGACCGCGTTGTAACGATGTCAACTCCACCTTGTCACCTCCAAGGTCCTTTTCTGCCGCCGACCCTAGGCTTGGGCGGTCGGTTGCACCTGCCACGAAGCTCGTATGTGCAGGCTGCAGCACTACAACCATCATACAATCATAGGCTTCATGTGTGTGCCGTTTGTTTGGCTTGCTGCATCTGCAGCGCGAGCTGGGGGCCAAGTTCCCAGAGATCATGGGGCCCCTGCTGCATGAGCGCAACTGGCAGCTCGCGTACACGGTGCATCAGGTGAGCGCGCCCCTCAGCGGCTGTTGCTTGTGCTGCGGCTTAGGTTGGTGCTGCACGGACGACGGATGTGTTGTGGCATGGGTGGCAGCTGAGATGGGAAACTAGGTGAGCGTACCCTCAGCGGCTGCTTGTGCTGCAGTGGGCTGCATGTGTTGATCCAAGCGGCATCGAGCCACACGGGCTCACGGCTGCTGCCTATGTGGCAGCTGGCTGCTGTACTGCAGTGCTGTGCTGGACTGGTGGCGCCAGAGTTGCAGCTGGCATGGTGCTGGCTGGCATGCTGCCTGTATCACCGTATGATATGTGCACAGACGCCGTGAGGGGCATGCCATGCCATGTGTACCTACAGCTTGCAAAGGGCCAAAGCCATGACCTGTTTTTGCTGGTTGCTGCAATGCGCACACACTGCCTCGCAGGCTGCGCAGCACGGCATGCAGAAGGTGGTGCTGGTGGTGGGGCGCGGCCATGTGCCGGGCGTGGTGTACTGCCTCATGCACCCGTACCGCACGCGCATGGCAAACAAGGCGTGGCATGCTTCGCGCCAGAGCCAGCAGGGGGTGGGGCCACAGGCAGAGCAGCTGGACACAGGCGCCCAGCTTGCAGCAAGCGCTGGGCTCTTCTCAACAGTGGTAACCACAGCGACAGGGTACGCGGCTGTATGAGTGGGTGTCACACTTCATCCAACGCTCCCTCATCAAGAGAATGCATCACACAAGCGCCACTTGTGGCAACTTTGGCAAACGTACATCTTTCCTTGTGCTGTGCCAAAGTGGCAAACCTTTACCTGTTGCTGCTCGCTTAGCCGCTGGTGTGTAACGCAATTCACTTTATTCCTATCAGTATTCTGAATCCATACCAAGTAGCCGCTGCCAAGCTGCCAGCCACCAGCTTGGTGCGTTATACAGGACCAATCAATCCCTGCCAATCAGAATGGAGTCCTACAGCATCACCTCAAGTGATGACGATGAGGCACTGCCCTCCCTGCCCCCTGCAGCACAGCGGTGTGGCTGCAGCCCCAATGCCAGACGCAGCGCACGCGCCCAGGGAACGCCACGCCGCAGCCAGCAACACGCAGGCACACCTATTGCAGCCATGCGTGAGGACGAGGCAGAGGATTCTGAGGAAGGAGATGACCCCCTGTGGCTCCCAGGCCGCAAGCATGCCAGGCGCAGGCGGCGCATTGCGCGCAGGTCTGTATTCGCTGCCTCAAGTGATGAGGATGACAGCAGTGGACCCTCAGAGGGTGGCAGGGCATCAGACAGCGCAGGGGATGAGGGGGCAGGCCAGTCTGCTGGGGCTGCTGCACCCCCTCAGGACGCACCAGCATACCAGCCGCACCACAGCGTGCCTGATGTTAATGCAGCAGCAGCAGGCAATGCGCCTGTGGGCCCTGTGCCAGCTGCTGATGCCCCAGCAGCCGATAATATGCCGCTGGAAACTGCTGCAGGGCCGATGACTGCAGCTGCTGCCCTCGTCAGCACGAGGACACCCCCAGCTGCTGAGCAGCCCCACACCAGCATGGGCCCCTCCACCCCTGTGACAGCCACAGGCGCTGCAGCCCCAGTCGCAGCAGCTGCGGCCCTGTCTCCATATGCTGCGCTTCGTGCCCTGCTCGCTTCGGATCTCCCAGGTGCGGTGGGGGCGGCACTGCAGCTGCCACTCGCAGCAGAAGGCAGGGCAGCAGGCTGCAACATCACGCCCCCTCTAGATGCTCGAGCTCGGGAGCTGTCAACTGCACAGGCACCTGCAGCTGGTGACGCCCATGCGACGATGCCAGGTGCGCATGCAGCCAAGCATGCCAATGGCAGCGTAGTGCATTTTGCATGGCGCGCATGTTCTCAGGGTGACTGCAGCAGTATCCAAATGACCAAGCAATCCATGAGCTGTGCGACAAATGGACAACACCCTCTCAGCCCCTTGACTGGCATGTCTGCCTGCCTGCCTGCCTGCCTGCCTGCCTGCCTGCTAGCCTGAATGGGGCCACCAAGCTTGCTGTGGCTGAACTACTTGCAGTGCCCTGAACCTGCTTCGCCGTCATGGTGCTCCTGCTGTGCATGCAGGCTCATTCGTGCCGGACCCACCACTACCAGCCTCCGGCCCTCCCCCTCCAACCCACACGCAACCACTTCCACCACAGCGGCCGCAGCAGCGGGGCGGCGATGGTCTCAGCGGTGCTGGGGAGGGCTTTGGTGACGGGGGTGGCAATGGCAGTGACAAACAGGGCGGTGAGGTACCCATGCACGGGCACGAGATTTGCACGCAGCCAACTTCTAACAGCCCCACCACGCTGCTGTCAGAGCAGCACCGTGCACTGCAGACACAGGTAGATGTCCTGGCCGCACAGCAGCAGGCCCTGCAGGCGCGGGTGGGCGTGCTTGAGAGCCAGCACACTGCCCTGCAGGCGCCACAGGACCAGGTTGGGGGGTTGCAGGGCCAGAACCGCACGCTGCAGGCACCAGTGGGGGTGCTGGAGCCACGTCCAGGCGCTGCACCTGCAGCACAGGCAGGCACCAGGACTGGGGCTGGCCCTGACCCCTCCCTCCCAGCCCCGCAACGTGGCCGGGAGGATGGCCAAAGCATATACCAGTGCCCCCCTGTTGCTGGCGTTCCGGCACATGCACCCACTGGCGACCCTGCGGCACTGCCGCACACTGGCTTCCGTCTGCCCCAGCTACAGCGCCCTGTGACTCGAGTGACCTCATGGCTGAGTCAGCCCCTGTGGTCCGTTGGCCTCCTGAGCAGGAAACGTGTGGCTGAGGGCGGCGGTACCGTGGACACAGGCGCAGGCAACGCGCGGAAGAGAGTGTGCTTCGACGCGGCGCAAAATGATGCTGGTGGTGGTGATGCTGGTGGCGGCGGCTGTAGCAGCCTCACTGCAGGCATGGCAGCCCGCGTGTCTGGTGCAGCAGTTGGCATGGCTGCTAACGGCTCAGCGGGGGCTGCAGCCACTGATGGTGGACCACAGGCGGCCGATGGCCATAACCATGGCCTGACTGATATGGAGGCGGAGCTGGGGCCTGGGGCTGGGGGTGGCACAGCTGCAGCCCAGCCTGATACTCTACTTCGACTATCTGCACCGACAGGCCCCTCCTCCCCAGCGCAAGCAAGCCCCCAGCTCTGCGCCCAAGCCACTGTGCCGGACACCAGCCAGCCAGCTGTTGGGGCTCGGCTGCGGTACTGGCTGGCCTCTGGAGCAGTAGCCGCGGTGGCAGCAGGCGCGCTGGTGGTGGGTGCACAGTACTTAGAGTGTGGCGGCATGGACTGTCCGTGATAGACGGATGGCACGTGCTGGAGTGTGCTGGATGGATGCTGCAGTTGGGCACAGACAGTCGCTGCACGGGCTGCAGTCGCTGCACGGGGACGCTCTGTTGAAGAGCTGCTACATGGTGCCACACACTGTGCAAGCGCACACAGTTGCCTTGGCTGACTTGGTGCAGCTGTTCAGGACGCATGGGTGAGCTGGGGGTTCAACATTGGCCCATTATCAAGCTGGTGCTCGAAGCTGGTGGTTTGTCAAGGAAGAACACCAGGTCCCCTGCCACTCCCAGATGCCAGACACCCATTGAGGACACCCATTGCGCAGGCCATATTGGGAGCTCAAGTCTGGCTTGTCTACTCGTGCTTGCTTTCAAGACGCACAGCTTTGGATTCCCTGCCTACTCTGTTGTAACACATCATTTTTGCTCTCTTCAATGTGCCAACAAGACACCCATACCGTTCGCGTTTACTGTCCTGATAGATTTCGCTCCTCACCCTTGCCTGGCCCAGCCCCATCTGGTCAAACATCGGACGCATCTCTTTGACTTTGGTAAGGCACACAGCTGCATTCCCTGTCACACCTGGCTCAATGACCTGCCACTCCCAGCCGAGCCTCCAGCTCCTCCAACTCGCGATCGATATCACGCATGTCACGCGCCAACTGGTCCATGTGTGGGCCCTTCACATCCCGGGACCCCTTCACACCTGCTGGCCATTTCCTGTCGCCAGCGCCCTGCGGACCGGCCGCCGCCGTACTGCCAGGAGCGCTCGATGCATCATCGGTCAGACTGGAGTTGAGAGCCGCGCGCACGCGTGCTCCCAGTGTTGCAATGGCAGCTGCCTTGTGAGGGGAGGTGCTCACGGTGCTTGTTGTGTCTGCAGGCAGGGAACAGGTGATGCAAATCACACTGTATCTAAACATCCATCGAACAATGTGGAACAATGCCGGAACAATGCCTGGTACAAGACTCTCCATTTGCATGCAAAAGGAGGTTCAAACGAGGCCTGCACCGTCCAAGTAGAACTGCATGAGGGTGCAACACGCCAACACGCTCGGTTGCAGCACATCGCACAAGTTGCATATGTATGCTCGACCGCCATCACAACCACACCTGACGTAATGCCTGTAGGATGTGAGGAAATAGAGCCGCTCGCAGGCTGTGGTTGGGCGCGGCTGGGATGCATCACCGCCCCGTTGCCGGCTGCTTCCCCTGCGCGTGGCGCACTGGCCGCAGCCGCTGCTGCTGCAGAGGCCTGCTGCGCACGCAGGCGTGCCGAGATGGCCGCCGCCGTTGCTGCTGCTGCTGCGTCTGTTGTCGCACCCCAACCATGACCCCCCTGTGCCCGCGCCCCTCCCCTCGCACCAGACACTGGCTGCTTCCCCTGGTCACCCATGTGGCCTGCGTCCAAATCAGCCCACACTACTTTTGCAGGTTGGGCTGCGGGCACAGCACTGGACGGCCCTGCGCCAGTGGTAGGCCAATGGCTCCAGTTGCCCCTCAGCTTCTCACCGCCAGCTGCCCTGGTGGATGGGAGATCCTGGAACAGGGCTTGTGCTGCAGCTGGCACACGGCCTCTGAGCCCTGAGCCGAATCCTCCAGAGGATGGCTCCTGCTCGCCATACATGCCTGCAGAGTACGGCCGCCTCACAGCCTGCCACACATCTGCAGAGGTTGAGCGGCCGCCTGTGGCTGGGACACCAGGGCTGGGCAGCTGGGAGCGCAGCAGGTGGTGTGCTGCAGCTGCGCTGGCCACGACATGGGGTGCAGTAGGTGCGAGGCCAGGCACGCTCGCCATGGCTGCTCTGTACGGGTGAGGGGCCGGGCCTAATGCGGACGAGTAGGTGGGAAGGGATGTGCGCAGCCCCAGTGCCGAAGTGCCAAACCCAGCTAGTGCGGGCCCTGGCATGGGTGGTGCTGGCATGGGCGCCAGCGCTACAGCCCGGATGTGTTGTGCTGAGGAGGAGGCCAGATCTAGTGCAGCCCGCATGTCTGCCTGCTGTGCTGAGATGCGTGACTGGAGGGCCGCCAGCTTACTCGCCTGGTCAGCCACCTGGCGATCGCGCTCCTCCAGTTGCACCTGCAGGCTGTTGTTGGTTTGCTTGGCGGCCTCAAGTGACAGCTGCAGCCCAGAGACCTGCTGCTGCAGGTGCCGCGCCTGCTCCTCCAGCTGTGTGGTGGCCAGGTTCAGCTGCGCCGCGGTGTCCACTGACTGGCTGCTGGTGGCCTCTGCCTGCGCCAGCCTGCAAGGGGCAGCCCACAACATCTGTTTTTCCAACCATCTCAGCTCCATGGCTGAGGCAGGGGTTGATGGGTCAAGGTTTGGTGTCTTGTTTTCGTTTCACATCGGCGCCACAGAGCAGCTGCGGTCGGCATGCAAGGATCGAGGTTGTGCTCGGCACACCTTGTGGCTGCAGGTGATCGAAGCTGTGACGCACCTGGTCTTGAGCTGCTCTATCACGGCCTTGGCATGCAAGTGCTCCTCTTGGGAGCGTTGCAACGCCGTGTGCAGCTGTGTGACCTCCGCTCTGAGTGCTACTGCCTCCGCCTGGGAGTCTCGCAGCAGGGCCTGCAGCTCAATGGATGCAGCACCCGCAGCACCTGCTGCCTTGTCCACGTGCGCGCGCAGCTGCGAGCGCAAGCGCTGCACCTGCACAATCAGCCCAAACCAGCAGGCAGGAAAAGAGTGTATGCCTGCTACCTCGTTACACATGCTGTGTGACAAGTAGCATCAACACCCATACAAAGGCTCCGCACCCTGTGGCTGCGCAGCCGATCACGTGTTGCATGCATTGACATCCTAGCGTGCTTGGCAACTGCAGACAGCGCTTGCCCACCTCGTCCTGCAGCTGCTGCTTGTCAATGTCATGAACAGCCTTGTGCATAGCAGGTGCGCTGGGCAGCGGCCCAGCATATGCGCTGGCTCCCACTACTCCCTCTGCAGGCTGTGCTGGGCCAGAGCCGCTCAGCAGGCCTGAGATCTGGTCCACAGAGTGCATGGCACCTGCCAAGCCCTGGGTCACCTGCGTGCCAGATGCTGGCAGCAGCCTGTGAGATCACTGTATCTGCCAGCACAGGTGTTCATGCTGATTCGCTGGTGCTGTCGATCACTGCAGCCCCGCAGGAATGCACTGCAGCAGCGTTGCTGGCAAGACAGCACCTTTTATTCTCTCTTTCTCTCTCGCACCTGCTGCGCAAGGCTCGGGCCCAGCACATCCACGCCAGGCTGATCCAGCAGCAATGTGCGCAGTCCATTGAGGTGTTCACATGCAGCAGCTACAAGTGCCTGTCCAACTGATGCACGCTGTGAGACCTCCTGCTCCACCTGTCAGTTGTGTATGTAGAATTGTAGACATGTTGTGTTGGACCGACAAACATACGGACTGACATGCTGCTGTCAGAAACAGCATCATGGCAGGCATCATGGCATGCAGATTAGAGGTAAACAGAGCAAGAGCAGTATCTTGTTAGGAAGGTTTCGCCCCCAAAACCCATGTCCTGTGATGTATCCACACACCAGGATCACCAGGATCGCCCATACACAATTAAGCTAGTTAGCACCCACCACTGCAAGCCCCTCTCGCAGGTTCCTGATGGCGCGCCGGTCACGCTCAGACGCGGTTCGTGCAGCATCATGTGCAGCATCGAGCTCTGCTGCGAGCTTCCTGTTGGCATAACCAAGCTCCTGCACCTTTGCCTGGATTGCTGTGTGTGCTTCTGTCGCCTCTGTTGCCTGCGCAGGGAGCCGAGCCGCATGCATGCGGGCAGCAGGTGCATGTACAGTTTGCAGCTCACGTCTGCTCTATGTGGTCGTATGCATGTGCTGGTCGTGGACCAGGTTCCAGGACGCCGTTGTGCAGATCATTCCCTGCGCAATCATAGGGTCGCATTCGGATGGTGGCGCACTTGTGCAATGGCGCGCTCCCGTTTCTTGGTCTCCCGCCGCAGGTCCTCACGCAGGCTCCCAACCTCACGTGTCAGCGCACGCACACGCGCCTGCAAAAGGGCAGTGCATGCACAGGAGCAGCAGTCAGATGTTGGTGCCTTCCTGTGCCCAGAGGCTGTTGCCACCTGACGGCACACTCAGCACATGGGCAGTGCTTGCATGAAGCGTGCAGCACAAGTGCATGATCATGCAGTCGGCCGCAGCTGCATGTTCAGCTTGCAATGCTGCTCACCTCTGCGTCCCCCATCATACAATTGGCTAGTTAGCTGTCAAAGTCATATAATGGCCAACAGACCAAGGTCAACGCTGAAGAGTCTACGCATGGCAGGAAGCAGGCCACAACCATCTTGTACTCAATGCTGCGCGCTGTGCATGTAGTCAGCTCGTTACGGTTTTGGAAGCATGCGTGGACGACCCAAATGCGCTTCTCTTGTTTTTTCTCAACTTCAGCCCTGCGCATTGAGGCCTCCTGCGCATCTGTGAGCGCGGGATAACTGGCATCCACTTTTTGTGTGGGGATGACCTGGCTCGTGAAGCAGTGTTGTTGCGCGCACAGTTCGTGTCAACAGCTTTGATTACGCCTGCTGGCATGTCATTCACATAGCCTTTGTGTTCCACGTTGGTTGCAAATTGCTAAACGCACCCAGCAAGGCTCGTGGATGCAGACACAAGTGGGAATGGGTCCATCTGGCAGGCATGCGTGTATCGGGGCGCAGTGAACTCCCTGCCCAGATATCCAGCTTGACGATGGGAACCAGGATGGCAGCACGTATACGGCGGCCTGTTAGCATGCTGGCGCTGCTTCTCCTTCTTGCGGGTCCGCACGGCGGGGTTTTACATTCTGCAAGCAGTCAAGCCCTGCCTGTCACCATCGGGTCCGGGCCACAGCTAGTGCAGGAGCTGCAAGCAGCGTACACGTCAGGGGCGAGCGCCACATTCCTCGTGCCCGCGAGCTTGTCCCTGGATGGCACCAACTACACGATGCTCAACCAGACAGTGGGCGCTAGCAGCCTGACGCTATCCCCAGTAAACTCGAGCGGGATGGCGGTGATAGACCTGGCCATGAAGCCTCCCGCTCTTCTGAGCCTGGAGCCATCAACCACGCAGTATTGGACCAACATCACCTTTGTAAACGGGTGGGTCCCGCAAGCAGCGTTTGGGAGGCGTGTTCGCACCAGCTTTCGAACGGTTGAATGTGGGGCAGATGTTACATGCCATGCGTGGGCGCATGCGCACTGTGGGCACGTACTCTTTCCATGTGCATGCATTGCGCTGGCCCTTGCCCCTGCAGATGCTCCATGGTGGTGGCGTGGGACGCCAGCCAGTCCAACATCACGATCGAGTCCGCTGAAAACTACTTTTTCGCAATGTGCGTGTGCCAGCAACCCTGCCTCATGCTACTGCAGGGTGTTTAAGCAGGAGGTGCTCGCATTATGCAACCATATGCATGCTGACCCTCTTAACAGCTCTCAGTTCATGGGCACCATGCGCAGGTACCCTGAGAATGCTTCACGGGTGCTGAGCAACGTGGTGACATACGTGACGCTGGCAGAGGTGGGCGCACATGGAAGACTGGCATGTCGGCTTCTGTGCGTGACCAAGTAACCGCATGCCACATCACAATGTGGTCAGCAAACGTGCTGACCATACTGCGTGGATGCATGCATGGCCGCAGGTGCTTTCCACGGTGTACTGGATTGTGCTGCTCCAGAGCCCTTTTGCAGATGTCAAGGCATCAGCTACTGCGGTGCTCGACAAGCTGAATGGCACTCAGGTGCGTGCATGGGGCCTGCACACGCGGACAGTGTTGTATGCCTGCGCTTGCAGTGATGCTGTGTGTCTTTTGTGCATCATGCACTTGCTGGTCAACTGGATGTGACGTTTGGTGCATGGTCAGGAGCCGTGTCAGGTCTGTGCTGTGCCGTGCCCTCTTGACAACCGCAGGTGATTGTGCGGTCAGTCGGGCCACACAGCATCCAGTTCACGCAGCTGAGGTACCGGAACATGACCGGATCAATGGTCACATTGCAGTCCACAGTTGACACCAAGCAGCCAGCTCAGTTCAGGCTGCCCTCGGTCAACAGTGGCACGCTGATGCCCCACCAGTTTTGCAATGGCACCGCGCTCAATGGGGACCAGCAAACAGTCAACATGACGCTGTGAGTGCCGCTGGGGGGCGCTGCAGGCCAGCATGGGCCCAGGGAGAGGGTGCTTACAGACTGTGCATGCTGTGTGCATGCGTGCGTGCATGCGTGCGTGCATGCTGTGTGTTGCACAACCAGCAGCAGCAGTGGTGGTGTGCAGCACGCGCAGTGATTTACAAGCAGCTGCTGCGACTTGGGCTTCATATGTGGCGCAGGTTCCCAATCTGGATCCAGGAGAACAGTGAGGGGCTGCAGGGCGCTCTGGTGGCAGCGGCCAACTACACCAGCAACAAGCGGACAGAGGTGCGAGGGCGAGGGGTGGTCGCTGCGCATCCTGAAGGGCAGCATGCGGCATGCCGGCAGCTACCTGTCTCCTGCGGCAGGTGGAACCACGACAGTGACGGCCACTGGCTGGCAAATGCTGGCATGCTGACATCATTGCCATGTTGGCCATCTTAGGTTATCTGCTTATCTTGCTGGCCCACCCCATTCGATTGCCACGTGCGCGCTCTACGCAGGACCCACCCCCGGTCATCTTCCTGTCGGGGAACGCAACGATGGGCGGCGAGACGGGCCAGTTCCCTGCCGTGACGATGCGCGCCGAGTGCGTGCTCCACGGGCCGTTCAACCACGACCCAGCCACCAGCCGGCTCGTGTCACTGAGCCTTGGCAGCCGCGCAAACACGGTGCAGCTTGCGCTGCTCAGCAAGCTCTACATCTCGCGTCTGCTGGTGAAAGATCTAATGTCCCAGCCGCTGGGTAATCTGGCTCAGGATCCTCTCGGGGAGTCGTACCAGTCGGCGCTGCCCCTGTGGGGCATCAACATTGCGTCCAGGTGGGCAGGGGCACCGCGTGGGCAGGGGCTGCGGGGCGACAGGCTGGCTGATTGGGGTTGAGGGTGGGATTGTTGATGTGTGCGAATGTGCGTATGCTCGATGGGTGGGTGGGGCTTGTGGGCTGGTTTGCCCCGTGGGCGTCCCTCCAAGTCCTGGGCGGCAGGCTAGTTACAGTTTGTGCGTGTTGGGGGTGGGGTGCGGGCGCGTGCGGTTGGTGAGTGTGAAGGAATTTGATCCCATTATGCATCATGTGCGCGAGGTGGCTTGTGAGTCACCTTGGCGTCCCGTGCACTTGCCCGTTGCTTCGGGTCCCTCCCTCGCAGAGTCAACGTGCAGGTGCTGATGGACAACGTGACCCTGGTGGTGCCATACTTAGACTTTGCAGCGCTGCTGGCGGCAGCGCTGCGCGGCAGCCGCTGGAAGACCAGCAGTGTGCAGACGCGTCCCATCATCTCCCTGATCCAGACGTTCACTGTGTCCCCTCTGGAGACGCCCAGCTACAGCTCCTTGCTGCTCACAGCCTACCTGGCATCTGGAGTGTACGCGACGAATGTACGGTTTATGCCTGTGGGGGGCTCCCTACCTGCCAACTACACGCTCCCAGACATGGAGTCCCCACCCCCTCCTGCAGTGGCGCAAAAGGAGTCGTCCAACACGGGCCTGGGGATCGGCGTGGGCGTGGGCGTGGGTGTGGGTGGTGGTCTGCTGCTGGTGGCTGTGGTGGGGACGCTGCTATGGGTGCGCCACCGTCGGGCGACTGCAGCTGCAGCTGCTGCGCAGCTGGCGATGCAGGAGGCGCAGAAGCGGGTGGGCAAGGATGGCACGCCCCCTGGGTCCAATGGAGGCAGGCAGCAGAACAGCAAGTCTAGCAGCGGTGTACTGGGACCCCAGTCAGCCAGTACCACTGCGAGCCGCGGCCGGCTGCCGCAGCAAGGGCCCATCAACGTTGCGCAGCTGCACGCCGCCGTGCGCGCAAACCAGGCCAATGCCAGCAACGGGTCCCAGAACCCCGGCTCCAACAATGGTGTGCTAGATCCCCGGAAGGCGGTGCAGCAGGCGGCGGGGGCGATGGGCGCCCAAGACGCAGACAAGCTGACACTGCTGGGCGTGCTGGGGCGTGGCACGTGGGGCACGGTGTACCGTGGCCTGTGGCGCAACCTGGATGTCGCCGTCAAGACGGTGCGTGGCAGCAAACATGGTTTTGGATCATGTTATCCGTCAGCGGGACCCTGTGGCTGAGTGGACGGCTTCAATGGATACAGTGGTGTGGTTGGTGGATGGTTTTCTCCATGGGCGGGAGCCT
>BDCZ01000257.1:0-43307 GCA_001662365.1 Chlamydomonas applanata | reverse complement strand
CAAACAAGTGAGGGGGTTGCAAGGCGGGGAGAGGGGGGGATCAAGGGGGGGATTAGGGGGAAGCGGAGGGGGGCTTGCTACAAGCGCGTAGCACGCAGCTTGTTTACACGTGTGCCGTTCGCCTGCTCGGGCACATGATGTGCACGTGCCGCGGCGCTGCAGAAGAAACTGAAGATTAAAAAAAACCGCCCACCCCAAGCGCAGGTGCTGTTCTCTGACCGCACCGATGGCAAGGGCTCACTGCCCCATGAACGCGCGATCATGGAGGCGGCAGTGTGCACAAGTGTGGCACACCGTAATGTCGTGTCCACGTTCCACTACGACATCAAGCCGGTGCAGGTGCGTGCCGGGAGGTGCAGCAGGGCTTGACAGGTCCTCTGGACATCAAGCCGGTGCGCGGTGCATGCCGGGGGCTGCAGTACAGCTTGAACGGTCCGCTGGGTTCGGGAACCAGCCGCAGGGGCAGCCTTTGGACGCTCAATCATCTCACCTCTTGAAGAATCAAGTACTTCGCTCATGGACCCATCGGCATGGTTGTTCTCGGTGTGTTTGTGTGCAGGCGGTGGAGGGTGGCGATGGGCTGCAGGTGGCGATGGCAGACGACAGCGAGGCGCTCCTGGTAACTGAGTGGAAGCTGTACCTGGTGCAGGAGTGGTGCAACACGACGATGGGGGAGGCACTGCGCCAGAGCCTGCTGCACAACAAGGAGTCACATGACCCCCAGATGGACCTGCTGCTGACCCTTCTGAGTGATGTGGTGCAAGGCGTGGAGTACCTGCACTCCAAGAACATCATCCACGGAGGTGCGTGTGCCGCATATACGCTGTAGCATAGAACCCAAGTATGCACCCAATTATACCCAAGTATGCACCCAATTATACCCAAGTATGCACCCCATTGCTCCAACCGCTCACACGCTCAATCACTCACCCCACCCATTCGACTTGTTACAGTGAGGGATGCCATAAGGGGTGCTGCAATTCCCTGATCCCACCCGCCCCCGCGGCCAACCGCGATTCCCGCATGTATTCCCACCTGCCCGCACACAGACCTCAAACCCGAGAATGTGATGCTCAAGATGGACCCTTCAGCTCCCATCGGCGTCGTGGCAAAGATCACAGACTTTGGGCTGTCGACAACACTCGGGCCTCAGGCTACGCACGTGTCCAACTACAACTCAGGCACCCCCTTCTATGTGCGTCCTCAGGGTTTGGCGCTCATGACCGTCCAGCTGCAGATCAGCTGCGTGCCTGTCCTGTGCTTTTGCTCGAGGGGGGCGCCCTGTGCTTGTTCAAAGTGTGCGACCTGTGGCGGACCACAGGGTTCATCCTGTGCAGTTCCTTGTGTGTGTTTTGGGAAGAAGAGGGGGGCAGTGTCCTGTGCGTTGCCAGTCGGCGCCGGGACGAGCCTAGCACTCACTGCGCGCACCCCTCCTGCCCCACTGCCACGTCTGCAGGTTGCCCCAGAGGTGCTGTCCGAGGGCCGTGCGACCAAGGCATCGGACATATACTCCTTCGGCGTCCTGCTGTGAGTGCATTCCTGATGACGACCCAATTAGCACCTAATCAGCACACCAGCACACGTCGTGCATTGCTGCCCGCAGAGGCTTGACACTGGGGGTGCAAAGGACTTACTCTCTGGGTGCTGTATGGACGCACGGGGCTGGGGCTGGGCATGTGGCTGGGTCGGGTTGGGAAGACCCGGGAAGGGGGGCGGGGCAAGCTGCAGGGGCCTGGTGGTGCAAAGCAGGGCGCTCACGCTGTGCCCAAGGGGCCGCAGAAGTCACCCTGGGATGTGATGACAATGCTGATGCAGATGTGTGATCGTGATCAGATGGTGTGTGATGCAGGTGTGTGACGTCCAGATGCAGGCGTGTGACAAGTGTGAGGTTGTGTGCATGTCATTGTGAGCGCAGGTGGGAGGTGTTCAACTGCATGCCCCCCTGGATCAAGGGCAAGGATGGCACGTACAAGCCCAACCCGCGCTTCCCGCATTTCGCGCCCCAGGCGCCCCGCCGCTTCTCCGAACTCACGCGCAAGTGAGTGACCAACCCACCTGGTGACACTAAGTCAAAGCAGAGCACAACACAGCACAGCTCAGCACAGCAAAGCTCAGCGCAGGCCCCTGCGTTCCCTCAGCCTTGACAGCACATCCTCGGCCCTGGCCCCATCCCCGTGCCTAGCTGTGTGGCCTCATGTGCAAGACACCCTGCAGCTTGTGCCTGATATGCCTCTGAACCCTACACCCTTGGACGACCTCTGACAACCTCCCCACGGCAACCTCCCAAAGTTTGTCATGGACCCTCTCATCCCAACACCCTCTGACCTGCCCCGCAGGTGTATGATGCGAGACTGGCGGCAGCGGCCCACACTTGCCGAGGTCATTTCCGAAGTCCGGGGCATGCACGAGGCTTGGCTGGATGGGTATGACACTTTGGAGGTCCCTACAGTGGCTGCAGCCGCCCCTGAGCCTGCAGACCAGACGCTGGCAAAGTCACGGACCAATGACATGGTTCAGGGAGGGGCGGTCAAGGCGCTGAGTGACTTCGTGTGCGCAAAGACACCTGAGGCCACAGTGCTGCAGCCGTAGGCCCGGTCATGTGGGCCGTGGTCTGTGAGCTGCATCTTCAGGAGCTATGCGGCCATGCGGGGGGGGCAGGCTGGGCAGCTGTGGGCATGGGCCGCATGTGGCATGTGGCCATGTTTGCTGTAGCTGCAGCCGTAACATGTGGCCGGCCACAACAGTCGGCATGGGCTCATTGAGGGCCCGCTGCAGTGTTTTGTGGCGCAATGATGGCAGAGTGGAGCGGCAGCGGTTTCTTGGCCACGGCCACCAGCCACTGAGTTTAGGCCTGGAGGTTGGTAGTGCAGTCGGCTGGAAGGGGTAGGTGTGGCAACGCGTTGATGCAACAGACATGGTACTGCAGTGCACTAGCTGCTGCACATGTGAGTGCTGAATGTTTTGGGTGGCAGGCGAATTGAGCAGCAGGGGGGAGGACTGGCAAGGATGGGGGCCTAAGAAGAAAGGAGCGTGGGGGCTTGTTCAAATGGAAGCAACCCGCTGCGTTGGATGCGCATGCTGATGCTCTGTGATCTATGAGGCTGTGGGTCACGCATCATTCTTTTCACCAGCTCAACACCGCCTCAACATGCACACTTCCGTGCGTCAGTCAGGGGATTTCAAGGAGGGACAGGGCTCTGGTGGCTGCGAGGATTTCACGCATATGCTTTGATGTCTGCTTACAACATACAATGGCGGCTCAACAAATAGGGCGTCATGGCAGCGACTGTGAGCACAGCCTTGTGGGGCTGTGAGGCCCTTGTGTGTCAAGTTTTGTGTGGAAAGGATACTTGGTCAGGCTGGCTGGCGGTGCCTGCTTAACTGTTACTGTTACTGTGCCTGCTTAACAGGCTTGCGATGGGTGGCTGTTTGCAAAGGTCTGTGCTGTCTGGGGCGGGGCATAGCTTATGCTGGCTGACAGGGCGTGGCACTATGCTGCGCACCTGCAGCTGCCCTGAGAGGAGAGCAATATAATGGCACAACCCACGTGCACCGGCTGATGGAGGGGGGGTATGCATCGTTGTATGGCAACTGTGTGTCCAGACTTGGTGCTGTGTCGGTGCTTTCCGTACTGCTTTGTCATGGAACGGCGGTGCGTGCACCTTTCAAGAATTAAATGTTGCAGCACATACTGCAGGTGTATGCGTCACGGGGTGTAACTGATGAGTTCAGCTGGATACTTGCGAAGGCAGTGCAACTTACAGCGCGCAGCCATTGGTGTGATGTTTGCTGCATGCTGACACGTCAATGACAACTGCACCCAGCCACAAGTTGCGAGAAGCCGTGTACGTGAGATCCTTGCAGTACCAGTTAGTGAAGCTAGCCGGGATCAAAAATGAACGCGCCATGCCCAACCATAACCATGGCTCACTTGTACCGCCACTGGCAGTACCAACCCAACTGTGTCTCAGTGGCATCGCATTGTGGTGCTAGGCCTGATAGCAGCGCCCAATCGCGCTCTCTTCAATTGCTTTCTCCAACCAACTAACTGGCACCTGTCAAACCACGCGCAATCATCAACACATCAAAGTGCCACAGGCCGCTCAATGACAATCGTATTCTCAGTACAGGTTCAGGCAGGTTGAAAACCAGGTTTCGGCCCAAGTACGTGGCTGTTGCAAATGCAAACACGACGACGAGCACCAGAAGCAAAGGCGTGTGCGATACTGCTGCAGCTAGTGGCCACCGCTTTGGCCCAGCTATCTTCATCGTCAGGTATTGATCCTGGACCCTTCAGATCAGCACATGATGCACGCGCACAACCCAGCACTGTTTTGCATTTTAAGCTGCGGTCCTGAAAGCTTTGACATGCATGCTGTTTGCTGTACCTGCGCTGCTGCAGGAGGGGGAGGTCCTGCTCAGCTTGTTGTGGCCATCAACGAAGTGCGTGGGGGGTTGGTGGATCTGGTGAATATCAAAAGGGCTGTTGGGAAGCAGCTGGGCGCTTGCAGTTACAACGTGCTGAGGTGCCTGCAGAGCTGCACCGACTTGAAGTGCATGGGGAAGGCTGCCACTGGGGTGTCTCCCTTCAGTGGTTTGTTCAGGGGGAGGCTGAGGCATGGGGTATGCCCAGCATGGTGCATGGAGGATTGCGGCGGCGTGGCAGGGTGCACTCACATGTGCAAATGTTCACGTATAGCCCCGTACCCGTAAAGGCGGTAGCTTCACATGATGTTTGCTAGTGGTGTGTGACTGTGTGTGGGGCTCGCATCAGGGCAGGCCGTGTGTTTCGTGCTGGTTGGGGTGTGGTGAAGGGCAGGCAGGGGGAAGAGGTTGGCGCGATTGGCGGCTCAACCAGCCTGTGATGTGCTGCCTAATGCGTGTGCTATGCTGTGTGCTCTGCTCATGTATGCACAGGTGATGTCAGACAATGCAGGCGTGGTGCCTCTGCCAGGTGAGCTAGCCATAACCTGTGCTTGCATTAGAGCATGCATCTTGATAACGGCCTCAGTTGTGAGGGACATGAATCACATGATGCATGATGTCTCTGTGCCGGTGCCCCCAATACCCCCTATACATGCAAACGGAAGCATTCAATAACCTGCCGGACTCAGCACCACCCATCAGACGTGCAGCTGCCACGTGCACGCACACGCACGAAGATTTGATCAGCGCATCCTTAAAGATGATGGTGTTTAGATAACAACTGTCAGGCTCCGGCATGCAGACACATCTGTGACACGCCGTGTTATTATTATTACTATCCTTATAGACTTCATGACTCTATGAGCACAAACAGAGCCCTGTACCTGCGCAACTGATGCACCACAGGGGCCGCGGCAGCATTGGCTGCACAGGCAGGGGGGTCAGGGACGGAGAAGCCTCCCCCTGGATGGTCCCCTCAATGGATTGAGCTGATTAACCAGTCGCCGTCCGATGTGTCGTTACAAGGCTGGTCACTCAAGACACACCAGGAAACACTGGCCCTGCCAGGCTCCCTTGTACTGCCTCCTGGTGGGCTTGTACTGCTGGTAGCAGCAGGCAAGTATGCACCGCGTGTACTGCGGACGTCAGATGATGAGGCAGGCAGTACAGCTACTGCCAGTAACAGCAGCGGTACTGGAAATGGGCAGTCCAGGAGGCAAAAGTCAACGGAAGCCATGGTGGTGAAAGCCTACCAGGGCCCAGCCGACCCTGCTACTGCCAACAGTTCTGCCACTCCAGGCAGTAGCGAAGCCTGGCCAGCAGCAGTTGGGGCGGTTGCACTGGCCCCTTTCCAGCTATCCAGGGACCCCCAGAAGCTGGCGGCGCTGGCAGTACTGCGGCCAGACGGCAGTACAGCGTCACAGCTGTGGCCCGTGGGGGCGTTCGCTCCCCAGCAGTACGCAAACGTATCCTTTGGGACACCCTCCAGGGGCTCTAAGGGTTTTGTGCCAGGTCTGCCTACCTACCTTGCACAGCCCAGCCCTGGCTTGCCCAACAGTGGGCCTCTCAACACGACAGGACCCTTCATTCTTGGGTGAGTGCGACTGAATGTGTGGCTTCCTTTTCCTGTACCCCCGAGCCCGATCAAAGCCCCTTTTCCTGAACCCCATGCGGCTGGGTGACAGCACCTGTTGCCGTTCCTGCATATGGAATTCTGCCTGACAGCTGAGGGCGGTTCACTGCTGCATGTGCAGCCCATGCCGGCATCTGCATGCTGAATCCATGCTATGCTGCGTCAGGGTGGCGGCTGCATGCATTCTTGAGCTCTGGAATGACTGCATGTACCATGCGGGCATCATACTGTATAAAAAGCCCTTTTGCGCATACTGCTTGGAGTCTTGTGCGTGTAGAGCATGCAACTGCTTTGAACTGGGTCAGTGCTCGCATGCATTGTGCAGGGCAGATGCTCGGCCCATAGGCCTGGCTCCGGGCGCCCAGTCGCCCCCAGGGCAGGCCCTTGTCATGGGATTGGTACTGGTGCCTAACCAGGCACCCCTCACCGACGTCACCATCAAGTACCAGGTCAACTTTGAGCCTGAACAGACCGTGCGTGCCAGTCAGACAGCCCCGCCCCCACCCGCGGCAGCCGCCAAGTCGAACATGACCAAGAAAGGCAAGGGGTCCAAGGATGGGGATGCAAACGGGGCGAAAAGCGCGGCAGCAGTAGCGGCCGCCAGTAATGTGGGCAGCCCAGGAGCAGCTGCCAGTTACTGGCAGGCGACCATTCCCAAAGAGGCATTCAAGGCAGGAGACCTTGTCCGCTGGCGCTTTGTGGTGGGTGGCATGGTGCAGAACTGCAGGCAGATCGTGCGTTTGACCGTGCAGGTTTGACCAAAGTTTCGACCGCGGCTTTTGACTGTGCGTCTGACCAGGTCTGACCGGCTTTGGCCACATGCGGCAGCCATGCATGCAGCTCCGTTCATACCCAGTACTCACGACTCGCACAACTGAGCCTCAACTCACTACTTGTCATGATTACCATCAACAAATGAATGGGAGTAACCGACTGGATGTGTATGCACGCAGGCAACAGACGCAGCTGGGCTGTCATCCCAGGCCCCGGCCGCCCATGACATCAACACGCAGCTTGCAGCAGCTCCAACGCGTTGGTTTGGCACCGTCGTGGGCGGTGTGCAAGACCCTGACATGCAGCCCGGCAATGCAAGCGTGCCGGTGCTGGAGTGGTACGTGGCATGTGCACACTGAGTGGAGTGGCATGTGCGCACTGTGTGATGCTTGTGGCCTCAAAAGGATACGTCCTGCAGTGATGCTGTGTTGGTTGTAGCCTCAATCCTTGATTTTTAATGCAACCTGCCCCAACCTGCATTTCCGAGGTGCCCGCCCCACACGCCCCAGCCTGACTGCACTTGTTTCTGTGTGTGTATGTGTGTGTTGGTTACATCGTACGCCCATCATGGCGCATAGACGCCTGCCGCGAGACAGGATTAGCAACATTCGTTATAGGCTTGTAGCTTCAAAAACTGTTTGTTATTGGTTAATGGCCATTGCGGCCGTGCGGCTTGTGTCAATCTCAATCAGCATGTCAGCCAGCCTGTTCCAGGCTCTTCTGTCGTTACCGCGATTCATGAATTTGAGCATGTCTGCATCACTCCATTCCTGAGCTGGGGGCAACCCCTCAAACAGATCGTTGTACCGCGCGCGCACCCCAGCATACGATTCACACTGCATCAGGTGCAGCTCATCGTCCCGCGTGTTCATGGTGCAGCATGGACATACGCGTTCATTGCGCGGCACGTGTGTGTGGATCTGCCTGTTCAGGTTCACAAGCGCGCCTGAGGCGTCAATGTCGACAGCAGGCGTGAAGGGGGGTGCCTCCCTTTTCTACCTCGGCCGCTTCTATGACGGTGCGCCTCGGATCTTATTCTACTTACGGCTCTGCTGCACTGCCCACTGCCCTCATCAACGAGCTTCATGAATCATGATGTAATGTGCAGTGCCGTGCTTGATTCACCTGTGCCGTGCTGTGCTGTGCTGTGCTGTGCCGTGCTGTGCTGTGCCGTGCCGTGCCGTGCTGTGCCGTGTAGTGCTGTGCTGTGCCATGTTGTTATGTGCTAGCTTAATCGTGTGCTGTGCTGCACTGGACCTGTGCCCTGCGTGATTACAGCATCCCATTGGCATGCCCCGTTATTATTATCATTATCGGCCGTGTTATTTTATTATTATTGGCATGCCCCGCCACGGCTGCAGGTGTGAGCGTGAAGCGGCGCGGACAGTCGTCTCTGGCATGGCCCAAGCCCAAGCTCAAAATGGAGCTCGCGGACGGTGCGCCATCCATCCGTGCATGGGTGTCCTGATAGGGGGTTGCTGCCTAAGTTGCGTGCTGGTGGTTGGTTACCAACAAGTTATCACATGGTGTTACCTGAGGTAGCATTGCATCCCTCCTGGGCCCAGGTGCAAGGGGACCCTTCACCTTCCACCTAACAGGCTCACAGTTCCCGTACTCGAGACTGCTGTGATCAGGGCTCAGAGATCACAGTTATGTAACGCTTTGCACCGCACCTGCCATGACAATCCCTTCTTCTATGGCTGTCATACCTCAAGTACCACACATGACACACTAAAAACACAAAAACAACACAAAAAAAACTAAAAACACAAAAACAACACTAAAAACACTAAAAACACAAACAACACTAAAAACACACTCCACCACTTTGCACCCCACCTTTGCCGATGTACCGCCTTTCACATGGCTCAGGCGACGCCCTTTTTTATGACGAGGATGCCCCACCCATGCCAGAGTTTGGGCTCAATTCCCACTTCTTCGAGCTGGGAGAGCGCTCTTACATGAAGGAAGTCCTGGGATACAAGGTGAGTGGGCAGTACAGCAGGCGGTTGGTTATACAGCAAGCAGTATGGCTGGCAGTACAGTCAGTAGGTCGCAGTACAGCCAGCATGTGATCAGCAGTGCTCCAAACCCCGTAGCTTGTGGACACCTGGAAATGGGCAGCAGCGAGAGTGCGACCCATTGCAGTGTGCCTCTCGGGCGTGTTCCAATGTTTCCTTCCACGCAGTTCCAATGTTTCCTTCCACTCCCTCAAGGTCATGCTCCCAACCCACACATGCTTCTGTAGGTGTTCCGGGAAGCCGGCGTGCTGAGCCCGCACTCCTTCCACGTCCATGTACGCCTGAACGGCCGCTTCTTTGGACTCTTCTCCATTGTGGAGCCGATTGATGGGACATTCCTCAAGGTGCAGTATACGGTGTCCCAGCAGTTTCCTTACAATACTGTTTAAGGCCACGGCAGTTGCATGCCTAGTTTGTACCCCAAGTCTGAGTTGTACATGCCATGCTGTGTTTGAAAACCTCATAGCATGCACGTGGCTGACCTTATCAGCACCGGCCTGTGCACGCTGCAGCACATGAAGCTGCCACCAGGGCCCCTCTTCAAGCCAGAGAATGGCGAGCTGTCCAACCTGCGGTACGTAGTACTGCGGTTGTACTATTGATTTAGTGTGTACCGCCTTGTAATGCAGCTTGCAGTACAGGGCAGCAGTACGGTGCGATATGGCCCTCCTACACTAGGCAGCATCCACCACATCAGCACCTGGCTACACGCGCGGCCACATGTGTGTGACCTGCTGTGTGTTACTGCCTGTCGCGGACCGCATGTGCCCAATGTAGTGCATGTCCCTTGGATGGTCAACTGAACGGCTCAGCCTGTGATCTGTGTGACAGGTGGGACCTGCAACGAGTTGATGAGCCGGCGTTCTGGGAGCTGAGAGGAGCCATCGACAAGGACAGGTCCGTGTTGTGCTGCCGTGGCAGTACAAGGCAGTACAAGGCAGTACAGGCTGTCAGCATGTCACTGGTCAGTGTGAGGCGGTACGTGTCAGCACAGCGATTCATGTGGAGGTACAGGGTGGTGCATGGCAGTACATGGCACTACAGCGCGGTGCAGGGCGGTACAGACCGGTGGTAAGCAGCATTGTGCAGCTCAGGAATGCAAATGATGGCCAGGGCCAGCTGCTCTCAGATGCATGGCACATGAGCCTTTGCAAGTGACAGGGTCCTGCCTGACAGGGCCCACACCTTCCCCTGCCCATGAGACCTGACCCATTGCTTACCCGCCCCACGCTTCCCTGTCCTGAATGTCGATGTGCCCGCCCCACCCGTGTGCATCACACCCTCCAGCTTGCTGCTGTGTGTGCTGCCAATTGGCATGCCTCCAAATCCTCAAAAGCTCAGGGCCCCTGAGCCTTGATGCACATCCCATGCTTGCGCACAGCCCCTCGGTGGGGACGAAGGCCCAGAACTACCCAGGCTCTGTGGAATGGGACAAGCTGCATGCGTTTGCATGGGGGCTGGCTGGTGGGGGCCCCCAACCGCGCTCGCAGTTTGTGGTGGACCGAGTCAACCTTCCACAGGTGTGTCTATTGTGCCGAGGTTTCCTAGGGTGGAAAGCCAGCGAAGGCCAATGAAAGGGCTGAGAGCGATCAAAGTTATGTGCGTGAGCCGTACTGCCGCCCGTCGCAATAGCACATGAGATGGGTTGTAGGGCGATGGGTTGTAGGGGTCCATACACAACAGAACCTTGGTTGGAATCCATACTGCACCGCGAGCCTCATGCTTGTCATCCTTGTACTGCCCCCCACCTGTACCGCAGGCAATAAACGAGGCTGCGGTACAGGTCATCATCAACAACCAGGACAGGTGCACCAAGAACTTTGAGCTGTACCTGCACCCAGTCACTCAAGAGTGGTACAGGTATGTGGGTGGGGCATAGGATCCAGGGTGGCGCCCTTTTGATCCCACCCGGTCGCCCTTTTCATGAGCCTCAAACCAACCACCAACTGACTGCCAACCGCCAGACACGACTATACACTAACAACCGGCCGACCGTCACCAACCACCAACCAACCAGCTACCCACCACCAACTGCCAACCACTGTTTGCAGGATCCCCTGGGACTTGGACTCTGCTCTGGGGCAGGACAATGGTTATGGTGGCCGCCCAGGTGACAAGTACTGCGTGCTGGCCTGTGAGCAATGGAACAGGTGCGTGTGTACAGGTTATGTGATAAATGTACAGATATGCGTTTGCAGAAAGGTTTGATCTGTCAGCTCCTGGTTGAGCGTCGCAGCCGGGGCTTGCCAGGGCAGCTGAGTGCCACGGCACAGGCAGGGCTGTCACGGCTGTATCAGGTGATAATAATAACAACACGGTGTGTCACATATGTGTCTGCATGCCGGAGCCTGACAGTCGTCATCTAAACACGATCACTAGAGGACCAAGCCAGCCTTACCGGGAGCCGCCCCACTACAGCACCTAGCACCCTGTTGGAAGCTGTATCAGGTGCAACCGTCCAAAGGGTGGTGTGCTTGCAGAGGCTACGAGGTTGTGCTGGTCGGGTGCTGATGCTTCAGCCTTCAGCCTGGGGGGGTATTGATGCTTCACCCTCTATCTTCCGCACTGAGGCCGTGAGTTGACAAAGGGCTATAACTATCTGGGACGGACGGAAGGAGGCGGCTCCTCCTCCTCCTTCACCACGCTCAGGTCCACCATGCTCAGGCTGTTAGATACAGCCCAGCAACTAATAAAATAATAACACGGCGTGTTACAGATGTGTCTGCAGCCCAGCAACCGAATGCTGCCAATGTCGGTACCCGCTGACAAGCGTACTGCCTGTACTGCCTGCACTGCGGTGTACCACGCCACCCCGCAGCCCGCTGTACTGCGACAGTGAGCACACCCAAGACCTACAACGCATGACCCCGTGGGGTATCATCACTGTTCCCTTGGACTCCCCCTATACCTCAGCCCCAGTGTATGCAGTACCAGGTGTGTTTGCGGACGGTTGAGAAAGAGAGAGGGGAGGGTGATTGAGAGGGAGAATGAGAGGGGGAGGGAGGGGGAGAGATAGGGGATGCTTGTACGTGCAGACTCTGCGGGACGCTCATTTGCCCATTTGCCCATTTGCCCATTTGCCTCTGTATTGCTGTGCGAAACATGGGACATGGCTCTGTGAGTGGCTCTCACTCCAGCACTGAAGCCTGCGCATGTTTGATCAACCCATTCCCGCCTGCGTAGGAGCAGTACCAGTGAACCCCGGGGTGCCCCCTGCAGCCCCTGCCCCTGCAACAGCTGGGCCCCTTGCACTGCCTCCTGGGGCAGGTCGCCGCCTGCTGCATTCCCACAAGCACACCATCAACAGCAGCCGCCACCACCACGGCCGCAGCCACGGCGACCCGTCACAATTGCATGCCCGGCTGTTACAGTCGCATGCCCAGCTGTTACAGTCGCCGAGCGCACGCCTCGACCACCCGTCCCAGCTCAAGCAGCATCACGAGGGGCGCCGGGCACTGAGACAAGTGCCCACCATTTCCAACCCCCTGAGGCGCACAACCGCCGCGAGTGCTGCACTGGGTATGACTGGGCTGCCTGCCGCTTACTCAACCCCACCACCGCCACCGCCTGCTCCACCCGTCCCTGCGCCCAGCCCTCCCCCCACCCCAACTCAAGCCCCAGCCCCAACCCCCCCTCCAGTGCCCTCGCCATCAACAACGCCAGCGCCAACTCCAGCTCCACCTCCAGTTCCACAATCGGCCACGCCTCAGCCAGCTCCACCTGTGCCTGTTCCTGCGCCAAGAGCAGCAGCTGCGGCCCAAGCTCCAGCAGCCGTGCAAGCCACTCCTGCACTGATCGACCGCCTGGTGGTGGGTGGTGCGGGGCCGGTTGCAGGGCTAAAGCAAAGCACAGATCACACCCATGGGACGCACCGATTGGACTGGGTTTGGGCTGGGCATCAACGTCAACAGGAGATGAGGCATAGACTGGATGAAGGCCTGCTGTAGGGGCTTGTTTGGAGTGTGCGGATTGGCCAGCAACTGACACAATTTGGTTGCCAGAGACTTAAACGTGTTGGTTGCCAGAAACTGACACCTGTTGGGTGCATGTGTGCTGTGTAGGTCAAGCCCAAGAGCTACCCAACACCCGAAGGGTGGATTGACCCGGACCGCAACACAACCGCCACCAAGAGTCAGGTACAAAGGATGCGGCCTGGTGGCTTGCAGTGATCCGTACAGCTGCTGCGGCTTCACAGGCAGCCCATGTGAGCCTAGTACACATGGGGTGCTCAGCGGCATGCGTGCCGCCCCCATGCATGCACCTGATGCGTTTGATCATGCTGTGACATGGCGCACTTTGCACATTGCACAGAAGCAGGCGGGTTGGCGGCGCTGCTTGGTGCTGACGCTGTGACACTGTGACGGCCCCTGCTTGAGCTGTGACTGCCAAGGCACATGCTGTGACTGCCGCGGTTCACGCTGCGAAAACCGCCACGGTACACGCCATGACTGACCCCACACACGCTGTGACGGGCGCGGTGTGAATGCCAGGTGGGCGCGCCAGGTACGTATAACCACCTAACCGACGCGCTCATGGATGTGAACGCCACGCGGGCGATGATCATGCGGCGTGTGCGCACTCTGGCAGACATCTTCCTGGGGGGACCCAACCCTCGGCTGGCACAGGTAGGCGGGCTGCTGTGCTGCTGTGCCGTGGGTTTCTTGAGCAGCACAGGTAGGGCGCCGTGTTATTACAATTTATCATTATTATTATTAGCATTATTATAATTATTATTAGTATTATTACAAATTATTACTATTACAGGTAGGGCTGCAGCCATGGGCTTGGGTCCCATGCACAGCTCGACAGCTGCCTTGGGTCTCATGAGTGACTGGATTCCAACCATGGCAAGTCTATTAGTCTGCAGACACGCCTGTAGAGTCTGTAGAGCAGCTGCTTTTCTGGGGCCGGGGCAGCTGTGGTTGGCTTGCTTGGCACGGCCTGCAACAGTGCACAACACAGCCATCCATCTGCGTCTCTGGTAGCAGGGTTGAAGCTTTGAACACCCTGCCTGATATCAACAACACTGCTTGCCAACTGGCGACTTGGTGGTGTCTCACACCCTGAACCAACTATAGAGGCCTGACACAGATCTCTCAGATCGCTAAGTAGAGACCCCTCATGGATGAGGACGCAGACCTGAGGCCTGAGACTTGAGTCCTGAGGCCTGAGCACCTAAACTTCTCTCGCCCTATATATATATATTTATATATCCCCACCCCTACCCCCGGGTCTGATGCCCTCCTATGTACCTTGCCGCAGCTTGCACGCGATACTGCGGCGCCCATCCGCTCCCTCGCCGCCCGTGACGCCACTCTGTGGTCCACTCGCATCAACCTGGACAATGGGCTGGGGCAGATCGTGAACGAGTACGTGCCGGTTCGTGCGTGGGAGCTCCTCGTGTGAGTGCGGGCCACCACTGTTTTCTGGGATTCAAGGTTTGGGCCTGCTTTAGGGGGGGCCTGCCCTTTGCGGCGTGCATTTGCACAGCATTACATGTGTGTAGCTGCGCTGCACTGTGTGTATGAGGGTTGAGGGTATGTCATACGGGTACACGCCCTGCAACCAACTGGTTGTGGTTGTGACTGGCTGCCTGCCACCCGGCGTGACCACTTGCTATTGACTTGTCTGCGTGTGGGGACCCCATGCCGGCTGAGCATCCCCACAGCTGTTTGACTGAGCATCCCGGCAGCAAAGGCAGCTGAGCACCAGTCTTTTACGGCTGGGACGGCTGATAACTGGAGCATACTAATAATAATATGTATATGATAAAATATATAAATAATCATATAATAATAATTTTAGAATTATAAATAATCACCACGGAGAGGTCGCCCCACTCGCCACCCTGCCACCTTCACAGGCTGTACGGCCCCAATGGCTCTCGCCCGCTGATCCCCGGCCCACAGCCGCCCCCCGCCCCCGGCCTCCTGCGCATCGGTGCCACTGCACCCTTCAGCCCAGACCCCGAGGTAGCCTTCATAGAGGTCATCAACCCATGGGCTTCTGAGGCGATTGACCTCGAGGGCTGGACTTTGAGGGGGACTCTGGGTTCCTTCAACTTTACACCAGGTATGTCCTGGTCCGTTCATATCCTTGTCCACTCCCCCAGATCACGAGAGTTGCCATGAGAGTAACACAGGTCCCATGGTGACAGGGTGCCGATATCTTTATTATAAGCTTTGGCTTGCTGTTGTGTTGAGACTGCAAACTGCATTTACACAAGTACAGCAAGAGCGGCTGTAGACTGCTCACCATGCAAAAGAGCTGCTGGAGTGCAGAGGCATTGTAGGCGAGTGTATTTGGGTATCCACTCCTGTGCACTGGTATGTGTGTGTGTTGGTTACATCGTACGCCCATCATGGCGCATAGATGCCTGCCGCGAGACAGGATTAGCAACATTCGTTATAGGCTTGTAGCTTCAAAAACTGTTTGTTATTGGTTAACGGCCATTGCGGCCGTGCGGCTTGCGTCCATCTCAATCAATGTGATCATGTGGGCCCATGCTGTGAGAGACGCCCACCAACCTGAGCCCCTAACCCCCCTGGCACCCCAGCCCAAAACCCCCCTGCTGCGCCACTGTCACAGGCACTGTCATCCCACCTGCCACCAGCCTCTTCGTAGCTTCCAATGTCACAGCCTTCCGTGCTGCCCACATCCCGTCCCCGGCAACAACCACCCCTGCTGGTGCTGCGACTGCCAGCACCAAGCCTCTGCTCCTCTTCGTGGTTGGAACTTTGAAGCAGCCAGCACGACAGGAGCGAGTGACTGCATCGCAAGGCATCGCCCCAGGGGCTGCCACGTCAGACGCAGCACAGGTCCAGCTGCTGGCTCCAAATGGGGTGGTGGTGGACAGCAAAGGCCCGGCATGATGCGTCCTGAATGCTATGGCTGCGGCATGATTCGTCCTGGATGCTACTGCTGCGGCATAATTTGTTCTGAATGCTATGGCTGCTGCTGTGCTGTTGTGCATCCCTGGGTGCCGTCAATGCTGTGGCTGTGGTTTGTGGTGTGTGTGTGTGCGTGTTGGTTGCGTCGTACGCCCATCATGGCGTATAGATGCCTGGATGTGTTGTGGCAAGTGGCTGTGGCTGTGAGGCTGATCTGTGTGTCTGCGTCCGGGGTGAAAGGGTTGGGGGGTGAAAGGGTTGGGGGTGAAAGGGTTGGGGGGTGGCAGTAGTGCTGGGGTTCTGGCAGTAGTGCCGGGGTTCTAGCAGTAGTGCCGAAGGTCTGACAGCTGGCGTCCTGTGGCTGTGGTTGACTTGGGGGAGCTCGGAATGCCGAGCCCGCTGATGCAGGCGGCTCATGGGCTCTCACTGGTTGAAGTCGCCTCGTGCGTCAATGGTGGGGGTGGCGGTGTTAACAAGCTTTGGTCTCTGCTCCGCTGTTGGCAGTGGGGGTGGCGGTGCTGGTGCCTTAGGCGTGCGAAGACATTCGCTTGTAGCCGTTGCTGTTGCTGCTCTGATGGCAGCCCCACTCGAAGAATGCTAGCAGGAGCACCACGCGTACTGTTGCGAGGGCCTGGTACTGAGACCATGCACCAGGACATGCTGCTGATGTGCTGTTGGTGAGGTGTGCCTGCGCAAGGGCTGCACGGTGCCACCCCCTGAGGCTGCATGGATTGCATGACACGTACGATGTCTGCATGGTGTAAGCGGGGTCACTGACTCAGAGCAAGGACTGGGAGCATCAGTCCATCTCTCCATTGCTCTGGCTTTGCCATGTCTTCAGTCTGGCTGGGATGTTTGGGCCGCCTGCTGCCTGGTACGCAGCTGCTGTGAGCCAGGCACTCAGCCCCCTCTCCTGCCCCTGCAGCCAACTGACCGCCTGGACCTCCAGTAGCCTGCTGCTGACCAGATCCAGCACCACTCACCCCGGTGCCTTGCTCAGAAGCACCTGGTGCACCCACACAGGCCGCTCCTAGCTTCGGTTGCAACACCATCTGCCCACTCCGATCCATGCCCTGTGCTGCCGTTGCTGCTGCTGTCTGCCCGCTGCCGGTCCCTTGGCCTGCTGCATTTGCAACT
This sequence comes from Chlamydomonas applanata, assembly GCA_001662365.1. Taxonomy (NCBI): domain Eukaryota; kingdom Viridiplantae; phylum Chlorophyta; class Chlorophyceae; order Chlamydomonadales; family Chlamydomonadaceae; genus Chlamydomonas; species Chlamydomonas applanata. The sequence continues at coordinate 26,427 of BDCZ01000257.1, read as the reverse complement.
GACCGCACATCAGTGGAAGGCTTCTGCGCCTGCTGCAGTACCTTGGCTCCTGCCGGTGCCACCTCTCTGGGTTGCACCTCTGCTGCCTTTCTCGGCTGCTCATTCATCTCCCCTGCCGCCCGCACCCCTGCACCATTGCCCTGCATGGCTGAGCGGGCGAACCAAGGCAGGGCCCGGACGCGGCGGCGCCAGATGCGGCTGCAGTGCAACCGAGGTGGGCAGTTGTGCAGCAAACGTGTCATGCTCTGGGCCAGGGAGTGTGACACTGTGTCATGCTCATGCCTCAGTGCCTGTGGCTACCGCCTTGGCCTGCAGCATGCAGCTCCTGCTGAAACAGAGCAGTTTGCCGGGGCAAGCATGCACATTCTGTGCGCCCTACTACACGAGGCTTGACGCTGGAGCATGTACACCACATAGTGCTCCCCCCACTGCCATGCACACCCCACGACCTAACACAACCAGCACCAAGTCATCTCAGGGCAAGCTGTGTTTCTATCCTTGCAGGCGCACCAAGACTTCGTTGCCGATCGACACCCAGTGGTTGCGCAGGTTGTTGCGGCGCGCAAAGATCTCAAGGTACCTGCCGCCTGTGGTGCACATGCATGCACACAAAGTACGCCGCAGTTGGAAAGAGCTGCGAGAAGCAACCGCCCATTGCATGCGTGCGCACGAGTCAGCGCATGCGTGCACACGAGACAGCAGATCCGCATGGAAGAATCAGGAAGAACCAGCCCATGTGGGTCCACACCTGGCACCAGCTGCTCCACCAGGTCATAGATCTCCTCCGGCTTTTGACTCTGGTGTGAGTGGGGGCCAGGAAAGTGCCGGAAAGTGCAAGACAACACACAAGGGAACATCAGATCAGAGGGAGGAGGCATACCAATGGGTTCAGCTGTGACTCCACTGCAATGACCAGGCACCCGCACACCTCAATATATTGCAGCTGGGGCTACAGGGCCCTGCATGTATCCAAGAAACCGGGAGCAGTACAGCAGTAGAGTAGTACAGCAGTACAGCAGTACAGTAGTACAGCAGTACAGTAGTACAGCAGTACACGCACACGCGGTGCGCCGGCACCAGAAACAGCATCGCCGCTTTCCTTAGTCACAGCCCCTAGTCAGGAATCAGGGACATTGACAATGCCCGACAAAGCCATTGATAAGCATGCATCTCAATCTGGCCCTGTCACCCTGCCTCCCTCCCTCCCAAGGGGCTAAGCAGTTACTAACGATGCCAGGCAGGGAAGGAGCCAAAGGTGCAGCACCCAAGTCAGCGCACCTGGCCCCGCCGGCCTGCAATGATGACGTCAGAGCCCACCCCACCCTTGGCAGCTTTGAAGGGCGGCTTGCGCCCCGGCACCTTGCGCCGCGCCACCAGGCACACCTCCTTGGCATGCTGCGCAGTGATGGTGGCAGCAGCGGCGGCAGTAGCACGGTTCAGCACAACAACCTGTAGTGCACGTGTGAAGAGCTGTGGGCTGTACTAAACGCTGTACTGCGTGCTATACCATCGGCATGTGTTGTGCTGTGTGCTACACCATGGGCAGCACTGCAATGCAGACATGTACTGGACCTTGTATTGCTTGCTGTATTGCGCACTGTACTGCACGCTGTGCAGCATGCTGTACCGCGCGGTACGCACCTGCAGGTAGTAGCCATGGCTCTTGGCCAGCCGGCCATTGACCGTTGTCTTGACCCACACCACCTCGTCCACCAGCCTGTGATGGGGAGTGGCATTAGCTTTCAACGCAGTATGTTGGCCATAGGTTTCAACCTTGACACGCTTTGTGCAATCTGGCGAGTTGAAGTTCCAGGGCTTCAGGGAGTTCAGCCAGTGCTTGGTTTGCAGATCGTGCACCATGCGTTCGTCCATGATCCCAAAACATGCGCGCCGGCTGGCGATGCCAATGCTGGCGCTTTGCCAAGCAGGGTTTATGACTACTGGAAAGGTCATCAGGGTGGAAAAATCAAAGCATGTCAAGCTGGTGGCAGGGGAGGAGGGGGGTGGGGGGGGTGAGAGCCAGGGGGCCTGCACCACATGCACGCATCTGGGTGCACGTATCTGGGTGCATGTATCCAGATGCATGTACACACGTATCTGGGTGCACGTATGCACGTACTTGGGTGCATGTAGCTCGGTGCATGTATGCACGTATCCGTGTGTATGCACGCATCTGGGTGCCTGCTGGGCCATCAGCTTGCACTTACTTGTAGCCCCAGTGCTCGAACAGTGCGAGTGTAGTCGCGAACTTGGCGTTGATGACCCACATGAGCAAAAAACCGCCGTCCCGCTGTAGTGCTGGGATGGGCAGCGATGCGATGTCGGCGTCACCTGTCGAGTATGTGGCAATATGAACCAAACAAATTTGTACAGGTACAGGTCAGGGTACAGGTCCAGCATGTGCACAGGCTGCGGTACCCGCTATGTGATTACGGATCATATGCCGTTGTCGCCGCTGAAGGGCGCAGAGTGACAAGAGACGGTTTCAGGCAAGAGCAGGAAGCTAGTTGTAACAGATCTCCCCACAGAGGCCAAGTGGTGATGCCAGGTGAAACGATGCAGGCATTGGTCACCCCGGCTACATGCCGCTAAATGGCATTTATCACCTGTCCCCTGCCCTTTCCCCAACCGCCCACCCTACCCCGCTCCCAAGCGTCTGAGCCCCACAACAAACACAACATCCTGCTGCTGTGTAAGATCACTCACACAGCTGGCTGTATCCCAGTGCCACGCCGCGTGTGGGGTTGGCAGATGCCAGTTGCCATGGGGGGTCCATCATGATGACATCAAACTGGCGTGAGCAGTACAGTCCAGCCCAGTCAAAGCTGCGTACGTCTGCTTGGATGGGCTCGCTGTGGGGTGGGATGGGCTCTGGTTCCTGGCCTCCTGTAGAGCTCTGATTCTGTGGAACTCCATCAATGTTGATTGGCACCAAGCGCTGCGATTCCTGCAGCCGCTGACTGGCACCAGGTGCTGCATGCCCTGGCACTGAGGGCGGGTGCTCCTCAGTAGCTGCTGGCAGCTGCAGAGCAGCTACCAGTGGCAGGTGTGCTGGTGGCAGAGTGCTGTCCAGGGCTCCCAGGCAGGAGGATACCTGAGCAATGCTGTCACGAAGGCACTGCACATGTGCCTGGAGCTGCGCTGGCCGCAGGCGTTGCAGGCCTGCAGAGGCGGCCAAAGATATTGTGTGAATTCCATAAGTGCATGGCGTGGCAGCAACGTTAGCACATTCTTGCACAGCTGGCATGATGGACATGTGCCGTGCACGGTGGCAGTACTTGCCTTGGCGCTGCTGGCATGCAGCGTGCCCCACAGAGTCCATCCTCGCGGAACTAAAAGCAAAACCATAGCCGCACCATCATCGTCTGCAGTCTCCTGCAGCAGTGCGTGTGCATCGCACAACGCTTTGCGCATGCGTCCGGCCTCCATGTGCGCCGTATGGTCCATGCTGTCCGCTGTGCCTGGTGCACAAAGAGCGAAGGGCGATCACCGTCATGCAGGTACTGAGCCCGTCGACATGATCTCTGTTATTCAGCAGCTGGCCAAGTGGTGCTGTATCGACAGCTCGAGACAGAGCGACTCAGATCAGCGCAATTTGCGCTCGGGCACTTGCAAATAGTGTAGATACGCTACTTGGGTGAGGTTCTCATGGCTCCCTAACAGATCCTACCGACATGTGATTTCCCACTTATTACAACAAATCTGATACGTCTGTCCAGCTATCCAGATACCAGCTGCCAGTTTTCACCCCTGCACACCGCCAAGGATGTTACGGTGTCAGGGGCGTGGCCTGGGCCTCGGGCCCAGGCAGGCGTCCACGCCCAGTACCCACATACGCACGACGTTAACACGAAAGCAATGGATCTATGCCAAGGCTATACCAACGCGAAACATTAACTATACAATCGGCAGCAGAAGCAGCCAAGATCCTTCACAAGGACCGCAGGCAGAGTCCGTGATGTCGCTCAGCTCATTTGAAGAGGAGCAAGAGACATCTTACAGAGACCTGCAAGGTCAGTGGTGCCTGGGGCCGAACCATGTTCGCTGAGTCAGCAACCCCGTGCGGTATGGCTGTCGGCTGTGCTGGTGTAGATGTCGGGACATAAAAGCACATGCGCCGGACGTCTCCGATCGCTAGGGTTGTGGGTCAGTTTGTGGGTCCATGACGATGCGCATGCGCGCGCCCGTGTGTCCTTGCACGGTTGCAGTCCAGGACATCATCCGTCAGCGTAGCGGGTGGCTGGCCCTCTTCTGCGCCGGCCTCATCGTGTCAGCATTCGTAATTGAGGGCTTTGAGGTGCGCACGTGCTGCTTGGCTTGTACAGAGTGGGCCCCGCGCCCGCGCTAGGTGCATATGCTCAGCCAAGGGCATGCTGGATGACCCACATTGTGTGCCAAATAAACGCCACGGCCATCCTATCCGTGCTCGTCCTCGCTCTCTGAAACCGTCCCAGCTGGTATGAACGGTCAGCGCTGAACGTAGCTAACAACCAAGAACGATTGGTGCCACGCACAGGACGTGATCGAGCAGCAGGTAGCGCTTGCGTTCTTTGTGCCCCTCATTATGGGCCATGGTGGCAACACAGGCTCGCAGACTGTCAGCACGCTGATCCGCGCTCTTGCGCTGCGCCAGGTGTGATGCCGCTGGATGAAAGGAGCAGGGGGGTGCCTGCTTGGCTGCCTGCCTGTGTGACCGACCGACCGACTGACCGAGTGACTGACTGATTGACCGAGTGACTGACTGACTGTATGGCACGCCCCATGACAGGTGCGCTGGCGCGATGCGGGCGGGGTAATGTTGAAGGAGGCCATTGCTGGTGGTGTGATGGGCGCGTTGTTGGGCGCTGGGGTGCTCGGCCTTGCGAGCTCAGGCGTGCTTGGCAAGGCGGTGAACGCGGACGTGGGCGTCGTGCTGTTTGTGGCAATGCCAGCGGTGTCTTTGTGGAGCAACATGTTGGCTGCGCTCATCACACTTGCGTCACACAAGCTGAAGCTGGACCCAGCGATGACGTCAGGTGCGCGCCGCGTTGGTTTTTGCAACGCCGGGTTTTTTGGCACTACGTCGGTTTTCGCATGCCCGCTTTGGTTCCGGTTTTTACACGCCGCTGCACCTGTGCGCCTGGTTACCATCAACGTGTATGGGATTCTCCCGATTGTGCTCGCATGCATTGAATTGCTCACGTGGGTTATGTATATGGCCAACATGGGTGATTTTAATCATGTGCGTTCAATCATCCGATGCCTGCACGCTGCGCTGCTGGAGCCGGGCCGTTATGCAGTCTTCCACTGTGCTTGGCACGTGGCCAGCTCATGTGGCTTCGGCAGTAGTGCAGCACATGCACGGTGCACAGAAGACCTTCACACACGTCAACACTGGCATCGTGCCAGCACATGATTGCCTGTGCACCCACCTGATTGCGCGTGCACACGCAGGCCCACTGGTGGCCACACTGGTGGACACATCTGGCCTACTGCTGTACTTCCTTATCGCCCAGGTGCGATCTGTGATGGTTGACAGTCTGTAGAGTAATGTGCGGGAGACTTGTGACAATGGCTTGTGATGTGGCTCCGTTCACAGGATGACAAGTGCATGACTGCTTATCATCGGTTGGAGCGGACTTGGCTCTGTTGCTCGTTCCATGCCTCTCATGGATGCGCCTTATCATTTTTCCACCTCGTATGCACTGCTGTACTGCTGTGTGAAGATGTCATGCTGTACTGCAGGCGTGTACTGATCCATCACACCCTCGTATGCACTGCTGTACTGCTGTGTGATGTCATGCTGTACTGCAGGCTGCCATCCACAACCAGCCGTACGCGCATGCACTGGAGCTGTTGCACCATCTTTTGGGCTGATGCAGCCGCTGGCTGCTAGGCTGATCCCTGAGCTCACAACGGGGCATACGAGCCCCATGACGCAGACCGCACAGATCATACGTTTTGATGCCAGGTTGGTGCGCTGGCAATCCTGGAGCTGACACAGGTGCCGAGATGTGCTTTCCCAAGTGATTTGGAGCCCCTTGGAGGGTGGGCTGTCCAAGACACGGGTCATGTGGCCGCTTATTACGCGGTCACGCCCCTTCTTTATGACGTTCAGCGGCAAGTGGTCTGAAGAAGCCAAAAGGTTGCGGGCAGCTGTAGTTGTGCCGTGACATGCTGTCATGGCACTGGCTTGGGGTGGTTCTCCAGCTGGACATCGGCTTGCTTGTCTGTTGTAGGCAAGTTATCATCACACCTCTTGGTTGGCCTCCTCACACCGTTTGGTTGGCATTCTCACATGGCAGATGCAGAGCCGCTGCCCATGCTAAGGCGAACACTTGGTGCTGGTGTTGTTTAATTCACATACCGTTGCTTGTGGTTTTTTGTGCTTTGTTCTTTTCCTTTATTCAGTGCGATTCAGCATCTGATTGTTGACGTTTCGCAGAGATGCATGCACAATGATGTGCAGCACCAGACTGATAACCATATCAACGCAGTGCATGCTGCAAGTGTGCACGCACACACTGCACCATAGGCATGCAAGGTGAGGCCTGCACGCTTGCATGCGATGAGTGCAGGGGCAGGCAGGTGGACGAGAGATGTGTCTGCTGTGCCGCTTTTAGAAGCGTGCTGACGAGAACATGGAATGCAAGTGCATGTCTTGTTCTGGCCCATCCATGTGGCATGCATCATTTGTGTGTGTATTTATCAGACAGCCGGTAGGGCAGGCATTGGATGGGCGATCAGCAGGGAGCGAGTGCAGAGCTTGACCAGTCAATTCTGGTTGGAGCCATGAGCCAAGAGGAGTGCGCTGCTGTACATTACCGCTCACGTGCATACCACATACCCAACGAGTGTTACTCGCACAATTGCAGCCACTATAAGTGAGTGAGATCCACACGATACCACGTGAGTGGTCCTATACGAGACCATAAAAGCATCCTTACCACCGTGTATGATGTTATTGATGTAACATGTCCGTCCTATCCAGCAGCAACACTGGGTATGCAACCTGGCCAGCTTCCCCCTTGAGTAGCTTGTTCAATTAGCCGTTGCAACAGATCAAAAGCTGAGGCTCCCTGCAGGTGCCTGCTGGCCTGTGCCAGGCGTCCAAGGCGCCGCCACATTCTCAGTACCTGTGCCCCGCGCACCACATCCACATCAGTCCAGTAGGCCAACGGTGCAGACAGGCATGTTATCATGTACTGTTGCCCATGGTACACAAGCCTTCAGGCAGGCTGGACATGCTGCTGCAGAGGTGGATGGCTGATGTCAAGTTCATATGCTACAGCAAAATGCTGAAGTCACACCATGCTGAATGCATCTGCACAGCGCAGAGCGCACACATCTCAGCCGGAGCCGACACCATGTTCGCACCGCACCTGATGCCACGCCGCCGCCAGCGCTGCCGCCAGCTGTGCCATCAGCTCTTGGGAAGTAATCAGTGAGGAGGCCCATGCCTGATGCGACAGCCTTGAAGCGGCCTCGAATGCGCTCCATGAGATCATGCAGCCGCTCGTCCTGCGCAAGCAGTTAGCCATGTGCAACATGGCCTCATTAGGACTCCGCAACCTACGAAGCATTCTCAGCGTTCAGGTGCACCCACATGGCTGGAATGCCATGCCTACATTCCGGCGCCATGATGGCAGCGGATGCACTGCCCAGAAGTCGCGCAATTCTCGTTCAGTCCTGCACAGCTACAGAACCTGTCCGGCACCAACAGCAGCCCTTCACATTTCAACTATCACCACAGCAAGTCCAGCAACGAGCCCCTCTTGGCAGTGGCAGGGCAGCATAAGAGACCTGCCTGTGCATCGTGCAGTGGGAAGCTGGCCAGAAGCTCCTCCAGCCCACTTAGCGCCTTTTCCGTGCGTTCCGAAATGAGTAGGCCGCCTGGTGCTGGCCCTGGCCCTTTGAGCTTGGCAGGGCTGCCTGTGGCATGCTGTGCAGTTCCACTGGAGGCTGCCTGCCTAAGGCTGGCATCGCTATGTGCATGGTCAGCACTGCTGCTGAGTGCAGCTGCCTCTGTGTTGCTGTGCACGTGCCCGTCGGAGCCCTTGCTGCAGCCCGTGCCCTCCACATTCCCTGCCTGCTGTGATGGTGATGTGACTGCATCTGCTGCTGCACTCGATGTTGTGTCGTCTGTGCTGGGCTGGCTGCCTGGCGGCTGCGTTGGACTTGGTGCTGTGGTGTCTGTGTGCTGTGTGCTCGGATGCCTGCTGCTGTGTGCCTCAAGTGCCTGAAGCTTGCGCCACATCTGGACACATCCATTGTAGAAGCCAATCTCCACCCCTGGTGTAGTAGCAAGCCATGTGGGCAGGGCAGCAACGGCGTTTGAGGATGGACAGGGCACGTAAGCCTGGGCGCTGGGGCATCATGAGTGTGAACGTGTGGAACATGGGTGCGCATCTGCGTGGAGGCAGGCAAGCAGGTGCTGCACGGCTGCCGGCTGCTGCCCCCTGGTGTGCTTTGATGAGCCGGGCACAGGAGCCAGCGCGTGCACCGTGCAGCTGGTGCATTCTCGGCACACGAACTCGCACGCACCAATCTCGTAGCCTTTCTGGAGCCCTAACTCCCGGCCTTCTGTCAAGCCTGCTACCATGCCATCCCTGCATGCAAGCCAACCAGGATGCAACAACTCCAGGTTGGTCAGCAGCTGCTGGGCACAACATGGGCGCAACATCATGAAAGCATGTGCCCAAAGCAAACATGAGCAGTCTGCATGCAAGCAGTGATGTGCGGATCCGTGCAGTGCGGCGCCTGGAGTATGGATCTTGCTGCTACACCCGTTGGCTGGGTTGGCGCACCGTACGCCGGCAGCAAAACCTTCTGCGATGCTGCGTTGTTCAACATCATGCAGAGGACTGAATAAATCATCATCAGACATTTTATGATTTCCTCTCCAAGGGCTGCGTGGCCACAAGACCGGGTATAGCTGCCCGGCACCTGCCCAACAAACTTTTTACCAGAATCCGCATCGTGTGAATCCAGCCTGTGTCTTGCGCCACCAGTAAAATCCACAATAGGCGGCGTGCCTCCGCGCGCATAGCTTCATCACTTGTCGCAGCAGCGGTCGCTTGATCAAGTGCGCAGTTTTCATAGCCAGGACCTTCTGGACCCTGCAATTAGCGATAAGTACATTGCTAGCAGCGTAGCACAGAGCGGTGTTGCAGGTGCGCAACAGCCAGCATTGACTGGGCCCTACACTGAGCCCCATCTCCTGCCACATGCCCCGAGGCGTGATGGATCTTGTCAGCTGATGATCCTGAGCTGCACAGCGCAGGGCGCATCACTTCAGGGCGAATACCAACTACCCTGCACCACCTTGCTTTCCAGGAACCTACCAGGCGACCAGCTATGTCTGCCTACCCAAGCGCGGCCAATGGTGGTGCTCCCCTACCCAAAGTCAAGAACTTTGAGGTCAGTTTGCAGCTGCAGCAATGGCTTCCTGCTGCTGATACGCGAGTGCAGTCATACGCATGCTGATGCAAGAGCCGCTGATGGCAGACAGAAGTGGCATGGCGGACGAGAGGACTTGACCTTGGAGCACTCGTTCATTGATGATCCTGTGCACAGGTCAAGAAGGTGCTCGGTAAAGGCAGCTATGGCAAGGTCTACAAGGTGCAGCGCACCAGTGACGACCAGTACTATGCCTTGAAGGTGAGCTGTCACAGCATGAGCATTTTGCTCCAGCTGTGACAGCATGGATGAACATGTGCCAGCATAGCCTGCCGTTGTTCTGCATGCCCCAACCAGTGATACCATGGCAAGTATGCATCGGCACATGCGCAGGCGCTGTCCCTGCGTCCCGCCTGGGTGCATGCGCATGTCGATGGGTCACGTCGCGCCTGCTACTGCGCGCACACACTCCCCAATGCAACACTGCATGCATGTAACAATGCGTGATGGGGTGTGCATGCAACCATTGCAGCCATGCGCATAAGTGTCTGTGCCATTCGTCCGTGCAATAACAGGAAACCGACCTTGGCACCCTGAATCACCTGGAGCGCATGGACGCTGTCAACGAAATCCGCCTGCTGGTGTCCATCAACAACCCCAACGTGGTGCGTAGGCTGCTTTTATACGCAGCTGAAGGCCATTCTCCCCTGCTGCAGTGCAAGTTACTCAGCATATGCTGGAGTTGAGGCAGTGCGGGCGGCACGTGGCGCAAAGCGACACCTGTCATGAATGGAATGCGTTGTGCCCGGTGCACGACGCCGGAGGTGCAATGCCTGCACGTGCAGGATCCGTATCTGATGGGTTTTTTTTGTGATGGTTGCTGCGTGCCTGCAGATCCGCTACCACGAGGCCTTCCTCAACGGCTCCAAGCTATGCGTGGTCATGGAGTACGCTCCCTTTGGCGACCTGCGCTACTATATCCTGAAGGTACTTGTGGAACATTGAGGTTGCGGCCTGGCTGACAGAAGTTGAAGCAGATGCTGCATGGATGCAAGCTTGCATGCGTGCGCGGTGTAGGGCAGCTGCTGGTTACAAGAAACGAAGCCCAGGACCACCGCTCAGCCAGGGACCACCAGGAGGCGTAGGGAGCAAGGGACTTGTCAACCAACCGTGGTTGTGCCTAACCTCCTTCCCTCCTGCTGCGCCCCTCTAGGGTGCACGCCTGAAGTCGCCTTTCCCTGAGGAGGCTGTGTGGCGCATCTTCCTTCAGTTGACACGGTGCGCTGCTGACAGCCCGCTGGGGGGGATTTGCTGACATGTACTGGTACCTGTAGTCACTTTTGGCAAGCAAGCTGGCAAGCAAGCTCCGGACAAACAAACCCAGGACTAGAATGCCCTGACCCCTGCAGCTGGTGTTTGACACTACATTATCACTACATGCGGTAACTGCAGGGGCCTGGCGGCGCTGCATGCCAACAACATCATTCACCGCGATATCAAGCCAGCCAACATTTTCCTGTGCGCAAACGACCTGCTCAAGATTGGTGACCTGGGCATTGCAAAGGCGCTGACCCAGGCCAACTTTGCGCGCACCCAGATTGGCACGCCCTGCTACATGGCGCCCGAGGTGTGTGGTGATCTGGACTGTGGTGTTCAGATACTGCAGCCATGGCTGAGATGCTGCAACTGAGATGACTGCAGCTTGTCAGGTCCCACCTGCATACCTACCTGCACGATTGCAGCCAGCCTAGCTGGCCTATTGCTCACCACGTCCATGCACCACTGCTATCCCTGCAGGTGTGGGCAGGCAAGCCCTACTCCTACTCCTCTGACCTGTGGTCCCTGGGGTGCGTGCTGTATGAGATGATGACGTTCAAGACCCCCATGGAGGGCCGCAGCATGCCGGAGCTGAAGATGCGCATATGCTCGGGCCGCTTCATGCCCGTGCCCCCTGGCCGTTACTCAGCTGAGCTGACATCGTTCTGCCACAACCTGCTGTCACTGGACCCCAGGAAGCGGTGCGTGGTTGCTGTCTGGTGCCTGAGCGCTCCCTGTCTCTTCGGAGGGATTGTGTTGAGTACAAGATCCTGCAGAATGTTGGCCTCGATCCTGTAAGCCTTGCAGTTGACCTCGTACCATACCCTCAACACCCCAAGCCATCACCTAGATGCACGTTGCTGACCTTTTGTCCACCTGTTCTGTGTGCCGCTTACAACGCAGGCCCACACCAGACCAGATCCTGGGATCAGCTGCAGCCCAGAAGTGGTTCAAGGTGCTGCCTGTGCCCCCTCCTGTGCGCCGCTACAGCGAGGCTGGCAACAACGCTCCCCTACCCAAGCCTGGCTCAGCCAACTGCCTGATCGATACGATCGTGGTGCCCCGTGACTACCGCCAGCTGCCCCGCGTGCTGCCTCCTCCCTCCTATGACTCGGACCGCGCTTCTGCTGCCGTCCCCGTGCTGGCCCCCATCGCATCAGCTGCGCCCCCACCTGCAAGGCCCCCATCCTCAGCATCCAACGGCTCTCGCCCACCCTCAGCCTCTCGTGGCGCATCCCGCCCCGGATCAGCGGACAAGCCAGGGATAAATGGCGTGGTGGGTGTGGGGGCCGCGGCACCCCTGCCCCCCCTGCTGCACCGAGAGATCAGCGCAGGCGTGCTCATGCCCCCTGCCCTTCGCCCAGGCATCCGCCGCCAGTCTTACTCATAAGCTGGGCAGCAGCCGAGTGCGTTCAGCTGGGCATGAGCCCAGCTGGGTGGCTAGGCCCCATAGCAAGCAGGCGCTGAGGCTGGTATTCAAGGCTCACGCACTGCTTGGATTAGCAACGATTAGACGATGGGGTGCAGGTGGGCTGACTTAGAGCAACGAATAGAAAGCCGGATGCAGGCAGTTGGTCGGCTGATGCCTGGCTGTTGCATAGTATCATGCGCAGAGTGCGGTTGCGGTTGTTTTTCACACACATGATGCCTGGGCCAGGGCATTGACAGGATGACATGCTGCAGTTTTGGGCCAGGTTGCGGCTCGGGGCGGTTGCGGTTATGTTAGGCAGGGTGCTTGCACGCCTATTCATGCACGGAACTGTGCGTGCGTGCACACAAGCACCACAGGGAGCAGCTGCAGGCGGGGCAAGGCCACTGCCCACGCCTAGGGTATGCCTTTCACATGGGAGTGTGTTGTGAGCTTGATATATGTGTGCTTTGATTGCGTATGGATGAGACCCATGGGTAGGGCTTTGGGACTGACTTGTATCAATCTCTATTGACCCTTGCACAGTGGCCTTGTGCTTATACCATTCATTGCTGGGTGGAGGGTGGGGGTGGACTGATGGAGGGAGAGTCTCTCTGGTAACTGGTGGGTGTCTGAGTTGAACTCTGGAAGAAAGGTTGCTGTTGTATGTATGTATCAGCAGAGGCGGGCACTGCCTCTTTTTCTCAGGCATGTCATGGCTTTGGGCTGCCTGGTTCACAGCACTGTGCAACACATGTCACATAGTCACACCTTTGACTCCTGACCTGCACAAATGGACGTATCGCGCTGAGCTTCATACTTATGCTGTTTTAATGTGATTCAGCATGCTGGGGGGTTGTAGCTCATGGAGTGGGGCGTGTCTAGATGCTTGAGCTCCGTCCTAGTAGTCGGGCAGATGAACGGGCCTGCTTGCAGATAGCAATGCCGCCATCCTGGTGCTGCTGCCCACTTCAGGACTGCATGTAATGCAATCACCTTTTCGGAGGCAAAGTGCAGGCTGCGTGACAGACATGCAAACAGGCTGCATGCTTCAATGATAGCTCCAAGGTCAGCAGCTGGCCGCAGAATATTCTGGCGCCCTGGCGCTGCACCCAGCTGCATCTGCCCTGGTGCTGCCAGCTGTAGCAGGGATTGAGCAGCACGGGATTGAACAGCGTGGAGCTCCACTCATGGCACCATGCTAGCGGCAGTGATCCACGACTTCCACGTGTGGCGGAAGGCCCGTGCCGTAGTGGTGGCTGTACAGATGCTTGCGCCAGTGGCTTGGCATGTTATGTCGTGTACTCATGTCATGTATACCATGTTGAAAGTCCTGAGCGGACCACGATTCTCTCTCACGCTGCAGGCACGGCAGTTGGCACTCAGGCCTTGATGAAACCAGCATGCACAGGGACAGATCAGGGCTTACTGGCTAAGTGCCCCTGCCAGTGCAGAGTGATTGGGGTTTGCGCGTCCACTCTTGCAATCTGTCCTGCCTGAGGTACTGTCGCCAGCTGACTCATCCTATTCAGCAGACCAAGAGAAGACAGGGCGCGATCGCAGCATTGCATACAGAACAAACCCATGTAGCACGCAGCAAAGACAGCTTGCTCACAATATGATGATGCCTGGCGCAACAAAAGCGGAAGTCAATCGCCAAAACCTGCTACGCGTCAATCATACCAGCTCATTAAAGGGAAACGACGCCCCAGGTAAAACCCCAGAACCCCGCAGCTACCACCACTTTCTGCAAACTGATGTTGGCTATGTGCCTTTGCGCGTGTGAGTCGGAAACCTTGCAGTCAACGAACAACATTTAACCACGGCCTGGGCATGGACGTTTTGCATGGTGCATGGAGGTTTTGCATGGTTTTGATGATGCCTGTGTCTCGCGGCGTGTGGACCAGGTCATGTTGCAGTCTGACGCTCCGATGCTGAGCAATGCTGCATCTGCACATTGCATGCAGTGAGCACACATGCTGCGGGGGATCACGATGAGGAGCTGGATGCCAATGGTGCGCTGCACTTGCCTTTGCCCTGCTTGCTAGAGCATAAGCCAAGTGCTACAGGCAGGCAGCACACTTGCGTAATCCTTCAGTTTTCCACATGCCAGAACAGGTGATGGCCTGGTGCTGCCAGATACCGGCTCACCTTTGTGCTTGGCTATGGAAACATCATGTGCGTTGCAGGTGCACGGCTCATGTCCAAGAAGACGGTGCAGCGCATCTGCCGAGAGCGTGGTTCACCATCCACGCCAGCTGTCATGACCACCCTTTACCTGCACGGCTGCTGCTTCAAAGCCATTGAGGTGAGAGCGCGAGCAGCATGCGTGTGCCATGCTGGGCGTAGGATGTAACCAACACACCACGCATAGAGTACATAGGCATGTGGGATGGTGGGGCAAACATGGAAAGAAAGGTAGGATATGCCGAGGGCGTGGTCTTAGGGGAGAAGGTGTGAGCAGGCACCACGCAAAACATGCACAAGCGCAATACATGATGTGCATCAGTATGTGGACGACCGCAAATCACATGCATCCTGCGCATATATGCATCCAGCACACTGGTGTGCAGGGACAGCCACTTGTTCATCAGCACCAGCGGCAGTGGGCCATATGTCTCTGCAAGTGTGCTTCAGTATGAACGGGGGCATACTGCATATGCCGGGCGGTGCAGGATGCAGCAGCAGCACGGTGCCTCAGTTGCTGTGCGTGTGTTGCAGGCGCCAGCGGAAAGCTCAGCCAACACTCCCTGATGTGTCTTCTAGGGGTCCCTTGAGGCCAAGGGGTAGCTCCTCTGACCACAAGCACAGCAGCACATTGCGGTACATTGCGGTACATTGCGGTACAATCACTCCTATAGCCCCGTCACTTTCCTACAGAACAGCCAGCCACGCCAAGCCCTGAACCTTGCACCCTGCCTCTGAGGCTGAACCTGACCTCTGCACCGTGCCCCTGATCCCTGATCCCTGACCTCTGAGCTCTGGATCCTCACTCTGAGCCCTTTGCCCCTGCTGTGCTCCCAGGGCCTGGAGGAGTTTGTGTCAGTGCGCGTGGTCCACCTGGAGAACAACTGCCTTCGCAGCTGCGAGGGCCTGGTACGTGAACCTCTTGTGCCCTGAACAGCTACAGCCCTGATACCTGCTGGTTTCTAATCAGCCTTGAAGCCCCAAGAATTAGGCTGGGGATCAGGGGCTGGTGTGTGCGGCATGCTGCTGCTGCGCGGGCGGCATTGCTTGATTTCTGTGTGGCTGGTGCCGGGGAGATACATGGCTCGTGCTTGACGGCTGGACGGGGGGTGGGCTGGCTGGCGCCTGCTGTTTTGCGTGCTATGGTATTGTACATCACACTCCATGCACGCCTGCATGCCATATCATGACCTGGGCATGCAGTTGGTGTTGTATGCCTTTGGCATGCACCCTGGGCATGTGGGTGTTGTTAGGTGGGAGGAGCGTGGGCCCTGTGCATGCCAGCACCTGTTGCAGCGAGCACGTGATCTTGTTGTGCTACCCTTCGACTGCCTAGCCCAGCCACTGCTGTTTCCTCCACCAACTCTTCCCCCACACAGCCTGCTGCTGACATGCCAATGTGCTCTGACCCGGCCAGCACCTGCTAACCCTGCTTGCATGTATGTATCCCTGCTGTGTGTGTTTCGACGGTTGCAGGCCCACATGCAGGCGCTGAAGGTGCTGTACCTGCAGCAGAATGACATCTCACGCATTCCGCTCGGCGCACTGTCAGGCTGCCCCCAGGTGAGGTGATGAGTGTGAGGCATGTGTGACACTCCTCATATTCTTCATACTTTTCACAGTCCTGATTCCCCACGTGGTGTGCGTGTCTGGCGTGTGGGGCGCACAACCTGTGGGCAGGAGCCTCGTTTTCTCGGAAGGGTGTTTTTTTCTCATGAATGGGGGTGTATGGGGAAAGGGGGCATGTGGGTAGGCGTGGAGCAGGCTGCCGCATGTTGTAGGGCCGGTCTAGACCTGCTGGGGGCCCTCCCACGCTTTGATCTGCTGCCCAACCATTTGATGTTCTGCGCACCGCGCTGCACGCCGTTTCCTGCTCGTCAATCCAAGGCTACAAACATCAACAACCCATTTCAACCTGAAACACCCACACGTGTTGAACCCTACCGTGCTGCAGCTGTCGATGCTCAACATCTCCTCAAATCCGCTGCACCGCCTGGAGCCCGGCTGCCTGCCGCCCTCGTTGCTCACGCTGCACGCGGCGCGCACAGGTGCGGGGGCTGGTCTTGACTTGTGCGGTTGCAGGGTGCACGTGTGTGTGGGTTCATCTCAAACAGCCTGACAGGGACCTGCCGGGCAGCACAGCTCAGCACAGCACAGCACAGCACAGCACAGCACAGCATGGTCAGTGCAATACAAGCAGCATATCGCACGGATGGAATGATGCCTGTTGCGGGAGGCAGAGCTGCTGCTATGGAAAGCGGATGAATGTAATGGGAGCGTGTTCATCGTGTTGAGGGGTGTTTTGGGACGTGAATCAAAGGCGATTACACAGCGTCATACAACAATAGGCATCAAAGGTGGTTACACTCCTACAACATTAGGCGCACTTCTCATGCGGGCATATATATGGGCAAGCTCTCATGCGCTTGATTGACGATGTTGACGATTGGTGCGTGTGCCCATGTGCACCTGCAGGCGTCTCTGACTGTGAATCGTTGGAGGCGCTTGTGGCAGACTGCCCAAACTTGCAGGTGACACGCGTCTACCTGTTTTACAGGGCCCGCCTGCCTGCGCCCGCCTTGCTCCGTTGCTCAGGGCCCTGCGTCCTGCCTGAGGCTGTGCCTGCTCTGCGCTGCCGTGCCCACTCTGTGCACTGGGCTGCCCTTGACTTGTTGCCACTGTCAGCCACCTGCTAGCCACTGGGCTGCCTTTGACTCGTTGCGCCCACAAGCATGCGCGCCTGCATGGTTGGTGTGTGTGTGTGTGTGGTGTTTTGTGGTTGGTGGCGTTTGGTGGGGCGGGGACCAGGGCGGAGTGTGGGGCCAGGCGCTGCACTGCGGCTGCCGCGCTGCGGCCCTCATCTCTATTTTCTTGCTATTTTCTTTCTTTTATCTTATCTTTCTTTTATCTTTATCTTTTTTCATCTTGATCTTTATTTTATCTTGATCTTTATTTCAGCACGACCTCATCACAAACCAGCAGCTTCTTTAACATAGGACGCTGGCCAGGGCTATGCATAGGGCATGCCGCATGTGCCATGCCAACCTCCTCCACCCCGTTCCTTCACGGCCATTGCCTCGTTTAGGGTTTAGGGTTTTGGGTTTAGGGAAGTTTTCTTCACCATCATCCCCCATCATCCATGTCCAAGTGTTTGGGGGTAACCCCCAGCCCAATCTTCATATGTGTGTGTGTGTGTGTTTGTCGGTTACATCGTACGCCCATCATGGCGCATAGATGTCTGCCGCGAGACAGGATTAGCAGCATTCATTATGTGTGGCATGTGCGCGCCACCAGGTGCTGGACCTGCAACACAACCCGGAGCTGTCCTCTCCTGACGCGCTGGCTGTGCTGTGCGCGCTGCGCGCGCTGAGAGTGCTGTACCTGGCCGGAAGCCCGCTTGCACACACGCCCAACTACAGGTGCGTGTATGCGTGCTTGTTGGTACATGGAGCATGAGATTGTGCAGGTACGCATGCGCGCGTTTGTGCAGGTACGCATGCGCGCGTTTGTGCAGGTATGCATGCGCGCGTTTGTGCAGGTACGCATGCGCGCGTTTGTGCAGGTACGCATGCGCGCGTTTGTGCAGGTATGCATGCGCGCACTTGTGCAGGTACGCATGCGCAAACAAACGCGCACCTGCAAAGCACATGTCTTCACACGCTTTAAAGCACATTCTCACCCCCGGACTCTACAAGAGGGTACGGGAACCATCACACGATCATATCCGAAGCCTCAAACTTGTGTTTACGGAGTCTAGACACCATGACGGGCACCATAAGTGATCTCATCCGTGCGCGGTACAGGCGTACACTCATCTCACGCTTGCCCCAGTTGTCCTACTTGGATGATGGGCCGGTGGATGAATGCGAGCGGCGGGGGGCCGAGGCTTGGGCGCGCGGCGGGCGGGAGGCAGAGCAGGTCAGCGGCATGATCTCATAAACATATGCACCATACATCTGACCACATATTCATACCGTAGATTCAGGTAGATTCATATGTATGAGTGGCCACACCATGTGCCGCCACTGCTCCAAAGCGTGCTGGTTCTGCCTCCTACACTATATCATCACTCTACTCCGCCACGCTCCATGCCAAGCTGTACTGCTCCGTGTTCATGCAACCTCCACTGTGTCCCGCATCGTACTGCACCGTACTGCAGGCAGCACGCATGGCGTACCGCGACGAGAAGCGGCGTGCGCTGCGGCGCACCGCAGTGTCGTTTGCAGTGGAGCGCGCACGGCGGCGGGCCCTACGTGAGCTGGGTGAGGTTTGGGTGGCATCAGGGTGCTGCAAAGCTTGGGAACAGTTCTGGGGGCTGGGTGGCTGCTCACCTGCTGCGTACCGCTGCACCGCTGTACCGCTGTACCGCTGCCCTTCAGCAGCACAGCTCATACCTGGGCGTCTACCGCACGGCCGCTTGATCTAAAGAAAGCAACTTATTTTGTTTCGATTGATAGCATGGCATAGTGCAGAACAGTTTGACTTACTGTCCGCTGCACAGGTGCGGCAGGCGTGCAGGGCGCGGCCACGGTAGGGCTGCTGGGGGCAGACACTGAGGAAGTTGTGAGGCAGCTGGTGGATGAGCCCGCAATTGCAGCAGCAGGCAATGTGCTAGGGCCTGGTGGCTGGGACGACGCCTTGCCTGCGGTGCCCTTCACACGCAGCCTCGCAGCGGCTCACACAGCCGCGATGGCGGCGGCTGCGATGGCGGTAAGCGCAGGGGGCACAGCCGATGTGGTTGAGGGCGTAGGAGGCACAGCAACCGTCGGCGGCTGGGCATGCGAGTGTGCTGTGTGTGCTGAGGACCTGGTGGAGCAACAGGAGGTGGTGTGGCTCACATGCCACCATCTCTTCCATGCGCAATGCATCCGCCGCTGGTGTGCGGGTGGTGCGGGGGGTGGACCCACGTGCCCCCTGTGCCGGGCACCCATCCTCCCATTGCTCACCACACCCCCACGGACCTTGCTCACCACACCACCGCGGATCTCGTACAGCGGACCTTTGCTGACCATAAACAGCAGGGACGGGGATCTTCTACAGGTACAGGATGTGCATGCACTGGCCACCACCACGCTTGCCCTAGGCCAGGCTGGCTTTGTGGCATCAGGCGTCGTGGCAGCTGGCTCAGGGACTGCTGAGCAGCTGCTGCCTGTAATGGACTTGGTGCTGCCTCTGTCAGACGCCTGCTTGGCGGATGCTGCCGCTGGTGTGGGGGAGGTAGGGCCTCTCACCAGCCCTGGCAGTGGTAGCCCCTTGCTGGCTGGGCCACACCACGGCATGCAGCTCACTGCTGTGCGTAGCCCCGGAGGCCTCAGGGAACGTGACGGTGCCCGTGGGGGCGTTGCTGGTGGCTCGTTAGCTGCCACCAGCACACGGGGCATCCTCGCCACCATGCTGGCTGGCGCTGCACTGCCAGCCGCTGCAGTTGCGGCCGCGTTAGGAGCGCCGGTGGCGGTGGCCATGCAGGAAGGCGCGGATGTGCCGGTTGCGGAGGCGGTGCGGGAGGGGCCGGGGGTTGCAGGTGGTGGGACGCGGGCGGCGGCAGATGAACCCATTCAGGGTAGCTGCCTGGTGTGTGGGGACTGGGAGGGCCAGCAACGGACAGCTGCACGTCAGGAAGATGCCGCTGATCAGTTGCTGGAGGAGATGCACGGCTGCATAGGGCCAGGCAGCACTGACGGCCGTGGCAGTAGCGGAGCAGCTGCTGGCAGTAGCAACGCCGCCGCTGGCAGTAGCGGCGGCAGTACAGATGCGTGGCTGCAGGAGCTGTACCGCCGGCACCTGGGAGCAGGCAGTACAAGGGACACAGGGCCGAGCCTTGTGCTGTGGAACCAGATCAAGGCTCAGAGGGCAGTTGGCAGCAGCAAGGCTGACCTGGTCGGGTTGGAGCAGGAGCAGAGGCAAGGGGAGGGGCAGTTGGGTGCACAGGGTGGTGACGGTAGCAGCGGCGGTGGCAATGGCAATCGTGGCCAGAAGCCGGAAGTGACGTCCGATGCGGTGACAGTCCACACGACGTATTGCGAGTCACATGCTGAGCCCATCGCTGCCACCACGGTTGCCCATTCCATCAACACCCAAGCATCTGAAGCAAGGGCCAGCATGCCCAGCCAAATCCCCGCCACAACAACCTCCTTGTACAACCCATCAGCTGCCACAGCCGCAGCCCGGCCGCCCACTTCCTACGTCACAGCATCCACTCCCTACGTCACAGCGCCCACTCATTATGTCACAGCCTCACCCAGCAGCGGCATGCAGCCCGCGGCAGGCGGTACCTCACAGGGTGTACCGCTGGGCGGCTCCCAAAGTGTGATGGCGGCGGTCAAGAGTGTGATGGCGAGCAGAGGGGTGGCGGGTCACGGGTCCAATGCAACGGCGGCTGTACTGCCGACCCCAACCACATCTCTACCTCTGCCCAGTCGTGCTAGTGGGCTGCTGGTGGGGCTGTCAGCTACAGCCCCATCCTTTTCAGCACGGCCCATCCTCACAGATGTTCTGCCTGCCCACACCATCAAGCTGCCTGGGGCGGGGAACGAGGACGCTGCGGCAGAGTGTGATGACCTGGCGTGGGATCTGTACGGCTGCGCTACTGCCGCAAGCTCGGCAGTACCGTACCTCTGATCTGGAAGCCGCCTGCAATTATCCGCTGTGTGTGTGTGTGTGTGTGTTGGTTACATCTACGCCCATCATGGCGCATGGATGCCGGCCGAGATAGGATTAGCAAGATTCTTTTTAACTTCAAGATCTGTTTGTTAATGGTTCATCGCCATCGCGGCCGTGCGGCTCGCGTCTATCAAGGAGTACGGCTGACAAGGAGTGGCCGAAGCAGCTGCAGGGCGTCCTGAGCTGTGAGGCGACAGTTGACTGCACTGGTGATGAAATCGCTTGCAATTTTAAGTTACCTTACATGTGGCCACTGGGCTTGAATCAAATGTACAATACGCCGATGGACCTGTGGGATGTGGTGCAAGAGCTGATCAAGTGCTGCTGAGTGATAGAATGGTGTTGAGCTGTTGATGGCCTGCAGCTAAGCTGTTGTTCATATAGGGTCGTGACTGCCAAGCTTGTATGATTACACCGAGGCAGAGGAACACAATCTTTTACGTTTTGGTTCGAACCAGGGTTTGAACTGGGTCGTGGTATGAACACTTGTGGTGGCAGCGCTCAGCAAAAAACAAGGGATCAAGGAAGAAACAAAGAAGGGGCTTCAGGCCTGGCTTCAGGCAGGGACTCCCATGTCCCATCCCATGCTCCATCCCCCCTGTATTGTGTAGGATGTCCACATGAACCGCATGACCCTAGGGCGTGTCAAGTTCACAGGAGCTGGGCATCTATCCAAAGTCCTCAACAACAAATGAAGGGTCGTCTGGCCCCCCAGGAACCTCAGACTGAGATGTGCGTAGCCTGCTTAGTCCCGCAGTGGACTCAGTTCAGAACACAGATACCGAGGGGCTCAGAGCTCAGAAGCCGATGAACTGCTTGTGTGTGAGGCGGCGGATGTACTCCTTCTCCCTCCTCGTGTGTGCAAACTGGCACGCAAAGTTGACGAGTAGCACAAAGGAGGCGGCAAACATGACCCAGATGCCCACCACCATGGCGGCAGAGTACCTGAGGGCAGGTGGTGGGGTTGGGCACGGGGTGGCGGGAGTGGACACGCAGGCGCGCGAGCAAATGAGAGTGTGAGGGTGTGAAAAGTGAACGGAAGAGTGAAAGTGCGACGGCGTGGATGTGTGAGGGAGTGGAATGGCTGATTCAGGGAGGAGGTGGTGAGGGAGCAGGCGGGCGGGCGGGTGGGAGGGAGGGAGGTCGCTTCAAAGCTCATGATAATCACCGGTAAAGGATGAATCAACTACCGTATCATGCATACACATTGACTACTGCTCACTTGTAGCCGTCCTTGAAGTCACTCTCGGCACCGGCGAGCTTTGCATAGTCACAGATGCATGAGTCCTGCGTGGGCGGGGTAGTGCATGCAAGAGCTTATGTTCTACAAGGCAAGTACTGCTGCTGACGTGACCAGACAAGTGTGCATGTGCTCGATGCAATTGGGTGCTGCCTGCTGCTGCTGCGTGTATCAAGCACCAGGCAGCAGCTGTTCACTGTGCCATGGGAGAGCTGTAGTCAACTACCACGCTCCTCATAGCGTCACTGTCAATGTGTGGCTGAAGATGTTGCTGCTTTGTCCAGTGGCGCAGGCACCTGCCAACAGCTACTATGAGCAGTAGCGGAGCAAGAAAACCGACTCACCGCAAGTGAAGAGTCAATGAATGAGAAGTACGTTAGGTTGAGGCATTCGCCAGGGCATGGCGTGTTGTCTGACGGCAGCCATGTCACGGCGGGCTGCGAAGGGCCGTATGTGTCTGCATGGGCAGGGCCAACAGCAGCAGCAGTAGCAGGAGCAGTAAGCGCAGCAGCAGCAGCAGCCGCAGCAGCAGGCGCAATGGGCTGGGGCACGCATGTCCGATGCATGGACAGGCGCAGGGCGTCCATGACACGCTTTACGGCACAAGGGGCGGTGCGGGCAAATCCTTGAGGAAGGATGACAACACTCTTCGTTCAAGCAGGTTACCCTAAGTGTGTGGGTGGAGGGCCAACCAGCCACCGCATCCTCTAACAGCCGTAACAGGACTCACTGTAACACTGCAACCATTGTTTCAGCAAGATCTTCCACTCACCCAGCAGCTGCCGAATGCTGCCCTTGAGAACATACAGTAGGCCGGCCCACAGAGTGCAGCCCTCGATCAGCAGCACCATCCATAGCACCAGCAGCCACCAGGGGATTGCGAACAGTGCATTGAGCACAAGCCATACAGTGGAGCCAGCGCCTGAGAGGCCTGCGCAGGTTGGGGGCGGTTCGGGGGTGGTTAGAGGCGGTTGGGTGCGGTTGGGGCCAGTTGGGGCCAGTGGGTGGCGGTTGGGTTGGTTGCTGACGGCTGTATGTTTGTAGACATGTGTTCAAAGGGCTGAGTTGGTGCACAGGCACATGTGGTGCAGGGCGTGAGGGATGTGAGTGAGCAGCCCTTCAACCGAGCACATCACATGTGCGCAGCAGGGTCAGGTGTGGTGGGCATACTACCACGCCTCCTGCTTGTGTCGCCGTGTCATGCTGCGACGTTCCCCCCTGCCTCATGTGCCGCCTTTGCTTCAGTCCATCTGCCATGCTGTGCCCGTGCCCGTGCCCATGCTGTGCTGCGCTGTGCTGCTGCACCCACCCTCCTCCACCCCTACAGACGTGGCCCACGGCTCCCTGGGCCACAGGTCCGCAGGGCAAGGGCGCAGCCCACGTCAATGGGAGCCATTTAAGCTACTCAAGGCCCCACGCACCTGTCGCGTCATGGGCCGCTTCAATGAAGGAGCGTACAAGCGACAGCAGGGCGACCATGGCTAGGGTGACAAAGAAGATGACTGCTGACGCGATCATGGCTGGCTTGGGGCGCTCCAGGTTCAGGGCTTCCACTCCCAGCCAGTCCAGTCCATCCTTGGTGGCGGTGTATGTTTGGTTCACAAAGTGGATCCTGCACAGCGTAGCCCGACGGCAGCACAGCAGCAAGGTAAGTCGCCGCAACTGTTCTGCAGTGCCGTGACTTCTAACGAGGGCCGGCATGCATGCAGCCACAGCGTGCTGGGCGCAGACGAACAACAGTGTGTTTGGATGAACAGAGTGAGAGTGAGAGGTAGGCGCGGTGTACCATGTGGCCTTCCATTGCATGCAGCACATTCTGGGTACACGTGACATGGCTGCAACGTGCATGGGAGGGGCCCGGGCGCAGGGTCGTGCAGCGGCGCCGCCCAGGAGTGATAACTGGTGCAGGGAAGGGTGTGCACTCATGCGGTTTCCTTATCTTGCACCCATGCGCATGCTGCACAGCATGCATGTGGTATATTTGCGTAAAAATGCAGAATCCAGCCTCCCCCACCCCCTCACCAGACGCCTATACCGCCACCAAAGCACGCCAGGGACAAGAGGGCGATCCATGGTACATAGTAGAGGCAGCCGCGGTCCCTGCAAGTGCAGCAAATGGCACAGTGTACGGGGCTATGCAAGCTGCACATGGGCCATGCAAGCACTCTGGGCTCATGCATGCGTGCCTTCACTTCTGGGCGTGGCGCAAAACCATGATTGATGCGCGACTAGAGCACTGGAACGTTCATTGCCACGTGATTTGGCTCTGGTGTGGCAATCAGCCCGCCCACACCAGATTGTCCAGGGTGTTGCGATGAGCGCAAAGTTGTGATTGTATCGGAGACTGAATAATGCATGCAGAGCCCCTGTCAGAGCTGCCCTCAATGTTCCACGGTAGCTACTGCGACTGGGCGCACCTTGTAAGCCCCGCCATTTCGCTGCACACGCTAAGTGAAGCGTCCTAAGAGATGATGTTCAATGTTTCCTCAGCTGTTTAGGTCTCTTGCTTGCAGGGGTGGGCGCAACGCTCTCAAGCCAACTTGTGGAAACACGCAAAAGTGTAGGACTGCAGATTAAAGGATTTGCGACCTCAAAGACTGTACCGCTGGCATGACGGTGCTACTGCGTGTGCCTTCGCCCATAGTTGTGTGACCCCCACCTTGGACCGCAGATAGGCCATACATATATGCCATGTACAGCAACAGCAGTATCTGAACCATGCTGGTGGTGCTGGTGGTGCTGGTCCTGTACCCAGGTTTTCGGGCTATGTCATGCTTGCCTGCATGCCGGGTGCTGAACCTGCGCAGCCGCAGGCAACCTCACACGAGCTTCTGCTCGCAACTGCTCACTGCTCATTCGGGACTGAGGGCCTAAGCAAGTACTTCTCAACAAGGTGGTTGGCATGGGCACTGGTTCCGGTGCAGGTTACATGGCCATTTCGACTTGTGAAAGGCCACTCACCGGCTGGACACAAAGGCAAATGCAACGGAGACCAGACCAGCGTACTGTGACCCAACAAACAGGAAAGCATGAGATCAGTGGCCTACCCTCCCACACCAGCAGCTTGCACTAAGCCCACAATGTGCCATGCTTGCATGCCTACAGAAATCAAGCGCTCCCTCGCTGGGTCTCTTGTCGTCTTGACACATGCTATGCTAGTTTGCTGTGTTGTGCCTGTGAGTAAGGGGTGCAGCTGAGGTGGTGCGGTGCAAAATGGATGGGCTGGTGTTTGTTGGTTGAATGTTTCCCTGTCTCAACGGGACCGCTGTGCAGGCACCTGGATCTCTATGTTCTTTAGACATTTTTAGTTGATGGGCTCCGGCAAGCTGATGAATCTGTGAAACGCCATGTTATTATTGTTGGTATTATTAGGTTTTATTACATGCTACGCCCCAGTGCAAGGGCGCATGAGCTCTACCATCCATGGCAAGACGCCATGCAGCGCATGGGCCAGCAGGGCACCCGCAGCTGGTACAAAATTGACATGCAAGTGCTAGTTGCACACTTCTGCCCCAATGAATCCCATCACCAGCCATCAATGAGACAATGACCAACAGCGCTGGATGCTTCACATGCAGCTGAACACACATGCAGCGACCGCATGCCATTCCGGCATGCAGCTGCTCATGAAAGCCTCTCCATACATCAGGATGTGCGTCAGTACTACCCGTCCATCAAACCTGGCAACCAACAGTTTCAACCACATGGCAGTCACTACATCGTGTTCACCTGCTGCATGCATGTGTGAAGGTTCGCAGATCGTACAAATCAGTGCCCTGTGCATGCATGCAGCTGGTGACGCAATAGCAAGGCAGGCCATGCACCAATCAATGTATCACGCCATTATTTACCCACATGCTCATCCACCACGCAGCGCAATGGAGTGAGGTATGGATCTATGAAGTATGATGTGTTTTCTAGGGGGGAGAGGGTGGTGTGAATGGTGGGGGGGCAACATCGACACCCCTAGCGAGCTTTTGCTCCCATTGCAAGCTTTCCACCGGCGTGTGGTGTGCGGGTCGGTTAGGCGGTTGGGAAGCCATGACCTCCGCTTGCGGTTTACTTGTTCCTGCTGGGCTCGGGGTCTTGAATCTCAGCCTCCAGATCTTGGATAAGACGTGTGACCTCTTCCATGTCATCTTGGTCCATCTGCCCATTCAGCAGGTGGCGGCCAGCCCCAACAGGCGGCGAAGGAGGGGCAGGGTAGGGCGGTACCGGGGAGGGAGGGCGGGGGGGT
>BDCZ01000256.1:64110-91158 GCA_001662365.1 Chlamydomonas applanata | reverse complement strand
CCTCCCCTCCCCTCCCCTCCTGCCCAGGGTACACAACAAGCCAGCCGGCCTGCCACACCTGCGACGCGGTGTCCAGCACAAAGGGCAGTGGGATGGGCACCTCGCTGCCGCCCACCACGAGGCAGATCTGGTATCGCTCCGCAAGTATGGACAGCTGCTGTGCATAATAGTCACCTGCAGCGGCAGCATTCGCAGCCATCAGCTTGTGCACGCACACCACCCAGCATGCAGTCAGCTGCATGTAGGCTGACACGGGCGCACGGTTGAAGCGGTAGGCGCTAAGCTGCAAGCTTCTGCCTGCCACCCAAAGAGCAATGCCCATTGTGTGGCGGCTAGCTGGGGGGATGTGGGGTGAGCTACCAGCACTAGCGCCTTCCCACAGGCCGGCAGCCCACAGAGCAAATACCAAGACTTATGGCCAGACTCATGGCTATGGGCCCATGACATCGATCCTGACTGGTGAAATCATGAAAGGTGGAGGTCATGCCATGTGCTGCAGACCGGCCCCCGGTCCCCACCTTACCCCCAACCCATGGACCCCAGAAGACAGTTGCTGGCAGCTGGCCAGCACCTGCCCTCACCCAGTACGTCAGGCCGTGTGAGCGTGTTGCCGTAGTAGCCCGGCTCCTTGACCACGCCGTATGCTGCGTGCAGCCAAGACAAACCACCCATGTTCGCATTAGAGGTGGCACCGAGGGGGCAGCAGCCAGCAGACAGGGCCATCCAGCTGTACAAGCACAGACGTTACAGCATCGCCAGCTTGGGGCAAGTGGTGGCCTGCCACCCATACGCTCCCGCGCCACGCAAATGCGGCATGGGCACCCCAGCTAAACGCTGCCTTGTTCCACTGCACTGTCGCATTCCCCGCCAATCGCTCGCTGCTAAACAGCCCACCCTGCATACACCCGCCGGTGTGTGGGGCACACCAGCCCTCAGCCCATCACACCTGCGTAATGGCCGCGGCAGCGGTCCATGTCACGGATGTCCACATGACATGCGACGATGGGATATGTAGCCAGCCGCGTCAGCTCCACCACACTTGGCTCACCCGCTGCAAAGCGCCGCAGGCACTCCCGGATCGTCTGTGCGCGATCCGTCACCACAGGAAGCAGGTTCCAGCCATTCAGCTCACCAATGTACGCCGGCATGCTGGGGGAGCATGCAGGTACTCTTTTCAACCCGTTCTTGACCCTTGACATGCACCCCTGCTGCTGGCATAGGCATGGCAGCTGTTTCTCACAGAGGCTGAAGCTTGCAGCACAGCCCACAGGGATTAGCAGTGAACCAGTGGTACATTTAGACGAGTTTTGTGAATGTACGGTAATGATAGCACGGCCCATTGAAAGATGTGTCACTCAGGGGCTGCATGAATCTTATAACAGCCGCGCACCTCGCATGAGGCCTTGTACAGCTCCTCTGCGTATTTCATTGCCAGCTGGCCGTCAGTAAACACCTGTGCCAGCAGCATGCAAGTGACACCTGAGCACTGCAGATCACAACCTGCCGAAGCCAAGGCCCACAGGATCTAGTGAGAAAGCATGACCAGCCTGGTTGCGCTCCTATGGTGGGTCCATGCCACTCCTGCTGTGCATGGCCGGTTGACCAGGTCAGAGGTGGCAATCAATGCAAGCTCTAACCGTACATCAAACGTCATCGCTGCAGGATTGACACTTCAACTGCAGGGCAAACATGGCATCAGTTCATTACCTTGGCCTTGGTGATGTGGAACTTGGCTGAAATGTGTGCAAGCCACGCCTCTGATGTTTTCTCCCGGTGGTGTCCTCGATGCCGGAAGGTGGGGCTGTGCAGCAGCAGTGTGCCTCCCAGATCATCGTGGATGCGCTGCATGGTCGATCACGGCACAACGCAGGCCCACAACGGCTGAGCTGGCGCAGCATGGCAACTGCTGGTTGTGGTTGCATGCGCGACGTGCACGTATGTGTTGTGTTTCTTGCTGCAGGCTGTATGACCACGTGCTTGCATGGCATTGACTGTTGACTACTGCGGCATGAGCGCTTGCATGCAGCACGCAGGTCAACCCCTTCACCTGCCGCTTCTCTGTTTGCAGCCCTCCATCGTGCAGGCCAACACCAGATGTGCGCTCGTCGACTGTGGGTGCTGGTGCTGGGGATTGGTGCTGATGTGGATGGGTGTGGCTGGCAAAGGGGCTGTTGCCCTGCTTGTCACCCGGTGCTGCTGGAGGGTGTTCCCGCTTGTCATGCTGTGCCGACATTCTATGAGAATACGATGCACGAGGAGTTTCGTTCATGCACGTCTGTCAACCGTAGCCAACAGAAGCGTTTTGGTGTCCTTGATGTCGTGTGCTCGCCGCGAATGCGCAGTGCTGCTGCCTTACTGTTCTTGCAATGGTCAACACGTGCTACAAGCCCAACTACGCAGGTACACCGTGGCCATCATATCCATTGTAATGCGCATGATGGTCTGTCATTGCTGGTTTTGCAGAAGACCCCTCATTGATCATTCATTGTTGAACTCTTGACAGCAGACCCCGGGTTTGACAGCCACCACTTGGCAAGGATGAACATTCAGTCACAAGTATTTTAACCCGTGGTACAGCTTGATGCACGGAATCATGGGATAGTCGATTGAACCAGTATTGTTCCACATTTTCAGATCTTTGGTTTAATTCATTAGCCAAATCACCATGGGAGTCGGTGATGGAAAGAAGAACGGTTCAGTGGTTCCGTCCGAATACGAGGCGCGTGCTGCGCTTGAAACGGCGTCTGAAGCAGCAGGATTACAACACTGTTGCATTATCATCGTTGGGCGCAATCCAGATCATCTGCATGGGGGGTGGGAAGCTGTGGGTTTGGACATGCACCATGCTACAAGGGTGCACACGCTGCTGCTGTTCTTGTCCGTGTATGTTGTTGTGCAGCAACAGGGGTCATGAATGCACTCTGTACTATGGCCAAATCAAACCAAAGCAGCAGTATGGCATGCGCAGGCAGAGTGCAGCGCGCATGTTCAGACGTTGTTAAGCTGCCCTTGCATGGCATTGTGCGCCCCCTGGCCCTGTATGTCCCGCTAGATGCCCTTATGCCATATGCATTCATCCAAAGAGTGTGCATGCTGCTGCCAGAGCATTGGTGCAGCACTCGGGCTGTGGGCACCAAGCTGATCATCTGTCAATCTGTTTGATTTGAGACCATGCAGGACTTCGACTTTTTGGCCAAGCTAGACCCTATTGTGGAGGCTTTGGGCAAGGAGGTGCCAGATGCCAAGTATGACCGGCGCACCCTGGCACACACGCTCATGGGGCTGCGCCAGTTCATGGAAGATGTGATGGGCAAGAATGTGGGTTTGGCTACCCCAGTGGCAGCGCTGCCTTATCTTTTGTCTCTCTGTTTCTCTCATGTGTTAGTTGTGGAGCTGCACTTGCATGGACGACGGGAAGGTGTTGGGAATGGCAATAGGGAGGAGGGAAGCGGGCACATGCGGAGGCAGAGGTGGCCTAATGCTGCATGCCTGCGTTGATCGGGAACTAGGCTCGCACCTGCTGTGGGCACCATGCGCTGGCACGCACGAGCCACTCGCATGAGGACATGAGAGCGGCAGTAGGTGCTCTGGTCTGTCTGAACCCCATGCGGCATGAAACGGGGTGCCAAGCGGCTCCCACATGGGGTGTGCACACGGCCTTGCATGCGCAGGGGCCAGCCAAAGGCACCCCCAAGCTGCCTGCCAAGCTCTTTGATGACTTCCGCCCACAAGGCGCAATCTTCGTCATCGCGCTGAGGCTGCACCAAATTAAAAAGAGCCGCGACATCCGCCGCATTGACTTCACAAATGCGGGCATGCGCCGCCAGGTGTGACTGCCGCTGAGGCAGGCTGCCTCCCTGCGTGTCTCTGTGCCTGTGTGCCTGGCACGCTTGCATATGGGTGGATGCAGTTGCCCAAAGGCTTGACCGCTTAGGCCGGCTGCAGGCCGCCGCATAGCCACATGCGTGCTGGGCAAGGCCTATGGGCTCGTGACGGTGCCTGATCAAGCCCTGCTTGCCTGTCTTGCTGCACAGATCCTGGAGATGATCATGGGTTGCCGCCGTGAGCTGGAAAAGCGTGAGCTGTACAAGCCGCCATGCGTCCATGTGCATGAGAGCTGTGGGGACCAGGTGCGGAACTTTGGGACAGACACAGCTGCATACTGTATTTACACTCATACCGTAGGCATGACGGGCAGGAAGTGCCGCGCGCCACCTGTGCAGCCTGTGAGCGTCGTGCTCCACCTGAAGCCAGCAGTGTGCAGCTTGTGTGAGGCTCCACGCTTGCCCCTGATATCCTACACCATTTCAGGGCACCAAGCTGAAAGAGATTGTGACCAAGCTGGGCGGCTCCCTAGCTGAGGCACCAGGTGTGTGCTATTGTCGGTTTTGTTTAACCTATAACCTATAACCTGATGTGTGGTGCTAACACTCTTGATGGGCCCTGCTGTGTTGCTGCGTGCTGCAGACAGCGTAGGCGTCACACACATTGTGTACCCATTTGGGCCAAAGGGTGATCCAGATGACGGTCAGGAATACATGCGAGTTCTGGAGCTAAGGTGAGGCTGAACGAGGTTCACGAGTACAAGGTTTTACAATGCTGATGCGTTAGGGTGTGCCTGCGCTACCAACAGCACAGAAGATGGTCTCTTTACCAGCTGCTGCCCAGCTGCAGGTGCTGCCACTGAGGCTCGTCAGGTTGGCATCAGAGTATGACGCCGACCGCCTCGTGCTGACCTGCCCTGCTCCTGTGCCTGGCTGCGCTGCGTGCGGGTGCGCGGCCACAGGGGTGCGATGGCCATGGTGCACTGGTGGTACCTGCCTGACTCATACGATGAGCTCATTCCACGCCATGAGGCGGGTGACAAGCTGGAGCCAGATAAAACATTGGCTGGGCCGTGGAAGGTGCGCCAACACACTCTGCACTACGCAGTGTACTGCCTTTTGGAGCTGCTGCTACCTCCTTGAAGACCAGTGTCACACAACATGCAGGCTGGCATGTAAGTACACACGGACCAGCACAGTACCACGTGCCGGCACTTGCCGTTGGACCGCAGCAGCTGCCGGGCCGGGTGGGTACGGGGCGGGGGGGACGTACCGGCTAATTGCATGCCATCATGAGTGTGTTTTGCAGGTGTACGTGCGCTGGGTTACAGACAGCGAAAAGTTCAACGAATGGATGAATCCAATCGATTATGAGACAGAGGAATCGATTGAGGAGCAGGAGGCAGCAGGCACGGTGGGTGCAGGGCTGTTTATGCCCCTTGGTCATTCTCCGAACAGTCCCAGACCTTTTTTCCAAGTTTAAAGCAGTGGTGAACTGCTGTGCTGAGAAACCGCTGTTCATGGGGCACTGCTGTATGGGGCACACCGACACCCAAATTCTCACCTGACACAGGCAGCACTGCCGCCATACCCTTGCTTGCAGTTGCCCAAGCCCATGGCACCCCCGCCGTCCATGCAAATGGTGCCGCTGCCAAACCAGGCACGCGGGCCCATGCAGCCACCGCGCCCAGGGCCACCCCAGCCATCTGCCCCTGTGCCGCAGCAGCCGGCTGCACAAGCCGCCGATCACGCAGCCAGCACTGCGGCAGGTGCAGCCCCCAGCAGCAGCGCCGCAGCTGAGGCACCCGCCCCGCGCTCAGCCGCCGCAGCAGCTGCGGCGCGCGCATGGGAGGCCGCCACCCGCCCCAAGGACACACCGGGGGCAGGCGGCAAGGAAGAGCAGAGGGATAAGAAGGAGGAGAAGCCAGAGAAGAAGACAGGCACGAAAGAAGGCAAGGCCGACAAACCACCCGCAAAGCGGCACAGGGCTATCTCAGATGCTGAGTTCGTGGAAGTGGAGCCAGGAGCAGGAGTGCGCATGTCGGCTGTTGCTGTGAAGCAGGTGCGCATGATGTTTAGTTGGCTGCAGATGCGGCTGGGTGGCTGCCACCATGGCCCCTACCAAAGTCACAGCCGCATGGCTGTATGCGGTGCGGTCCTTGCCTTCGGAGCGGCATGCAACCAGCGTGATGTAGCTGCACCGCTGGGCTGTGCCTGCTGGGCTGCAGGTCAGTGTCGAGGTGCACCGGACCGTGACAGATGGGGCGGGCGGCTTGGAGAACATCTCTCAGGTGAGGCAAGAGCATGATGTAAGTTCAGTGAGTAGAATGACTGGACACTGAAGCTTTGCAGCGTCTAGTGCACGCGTGGAAAGAGAGGCGGCTGGCCACATGATGTGCTGCAATGTAAGCTTTAAACCCTCAACCCAAAATCTTGATCTACATGCCTGATGTGCTGTTGGTGACGTTCACGCAGGGGCATGTGCCACAGGGCGGCTCTTCCACACAGCTGGTTGGACAGGTGCACAAGTCTGCGGCTCTGCTGGCTGCACAAGCTGCTGCACTCCCCCCCGCAGCTGCCACAACGCACTACGTGCCGGCATACTCGGCGTGGTTCAGGTAGGGACCTTGCGCACTGGATGTGGATGCGCCTGCTGCTCATCGTAAGCGAGCTGCATGCCTTTGGCTTGCTGAGCCAAAGGCCCTGACAGTGCAGCTTGCTCAGCTGGCGCAGCCTTTCCAGGTCCCGTGCGTGCATAACCTGGTCGTCTGTGTGACCTCCCTCCTCGCCCCTTACCAGTAACTCTTTTCCTTCCTGCAGCAGCTCTCTTTCATCCACATGTTTGTTTACATCTTAGCCCTCTGCTTATTCCTCTTATCTCCTTACACACTTGCACACCAGGTGGGACAAGATCCATGAACTGGAAGAGGCCTCGCTGCCCGAGTTCTTCACAGGCAGGCACCCCACGCGCACGCCGGAAACCTACCAGGCCGCCAGGAACCTGCTGGTGGAGCGCTACAGGGCACGCCCTGGGGCCACGCTCACGCTCAGTGCAGCGCTGCACACCACCGCGCTTGACGCGGACAGCGTGCGCATGTGAGCAACTGGCCAGCATGCCTGCACGCTCGCACACCAGGGGCACATGCAGGCTGTGGCTGTGGTGCTCCTCATGCTGTGCCTTTGCTGCGCCCTGCTTACATCCGTTGCCAGTAGCAGCCTGTATGTGCTGACAGCACGCTGGAAGTACATGCCTGGATGCCACGGAGGCAGGCTTGAACATCGGCTGAACCAGTGATGGCGTGTTGACTGTGGCACATGTGAGCTGATCGTGCCTCACCCCTGCCTTGCTTCTTGTACGCGGCACCCCCAGGATCTGGCAGTTCCTCAACACGTGGAAGCTGATCAACCACCTGGCAGCAGATGGAAAAAGCACGGGGCTGGGGGCAGCCCACAACCTGCTGGCACTAAAGCCACCAACACAGGTGTTTAGGGTGTATTGTCCGTACATTTGTGGCGTACAGCATGCCTCGCTTTCCGTCCTTGCTTTGCTGGCTATGCATGCACTTGGTTCCAGGCTGGGGTTCTGGCGGGCCAGACTGTGTTGCATGTGTACGGCTGGTGAATCATGCACCTGTGCTGACACCTTGCTGCGTGCTCTGGCCACCACACAGGCAGAGGCCATGGCAGCGCTGGCGCAGGGAGGCGGCGGCGTGGCGCCCATCGGCGGCCCCCGCAAGATGGCAGGCGGTGTGGCTGCTGCCACCAAGCCAGGGGGAGAGGCACGACTGCCTGGTGACCGGATCGTGCGCGTGTACTGTGCACACACGGGCAAGGACTGCACAGAGCTGCGCTACCACTGCACCAAGCACCCTGCCATTGATCTCAGCCCTGATGCCTTCCTTGGCGGCCACTTCCCACCTGGCTGCTCGGCAAAGGACTTTGTGCGCATGGACCGGCGGCAGGCGGTGCGCGTGTGGTCTGTCCAGAACAATGGTGTACAGATTGTCCAAATGCCCGCGCAGTGCTGCCCTGTGACTCGCTCCCCAGGCTACGTACGTTGAGTCACTTGCGTACATATCACGCGTATGCATCCCGAGGCACGTTTTGTTCATGTCTCAATGTACGCGCACGTCTGAGGCTAAGATACGTAAGACCATCAAGACAGAAGATGTGATGCGTAAATCACCAGACAAGTTACGTCCAGAATATGCTACCGCTGGCGTGTGAACACTGGCTGCGGGGCTTGTGTGACTGCTGCGATGACACTGCAGAGTGAAGGCGTAGATGAGAGCGGGTGGTGTGCGAGCGAGACGCTGCTGCTGCTGGAGGCTCTGGAGCTGTACGGCGACGCATGGTCACGAGTGGCACAGCATGTGGGCACCAAGACCCAGGCGCAGTGCCTCATGCACTTCCTGCAGTTGCCCATCGAGGACCCTTTCCTAGATGAGATGGAGGCGGGGCCTGCCGCTAACATGCAGCCTGTCATCCCCCGGACAACAGCTCCGGCAGCGAACGGGTCAGCAGCAGCTGCGGCCAAGGGGATGGGGGCGGCTGCACCTGCAGCAGGGTGGGGTGGCAGCACCGGTGCAGGGGCAGGGAGTGGTGCGGGCACGGTGCTGCCAGCAGCAGGGGGGCCAGCATGTGGTGTACTGGCGCTGCCACCTGGCACGATTGCGCTGCCAGCGCCACGTGTACAGTTGGCTACCGGTGGACGGGGAGATGTCGACATGGAGGATGCAGGGGCAGCGGGGCAGGTGCCGGCTGCTGCAGTTGTGGATGCTGCTGTGACGTCCCAGCTGCAGCTTCCGTTCGCAGACAGCCCCAACCCGGTCATGACGCAGGTATCGCTCTTATCACTGGTGCTGGGTGGCCGTGTAGGCGCGGCCGCGGCGTGTGAAGCGCTGGCGCACCTCAGTCAGGCGGCTGAGCCAGGGCCAGGGGCAATGGACGTGCATGGGGCACAGGTACGCACATGGCCTGCTGCGTGACCTTGTTGCTGTGTGGCGTGCCGTAGCGTGCTTAACATGCTCATGCAGACCTGCCGTGCGGTAGACAGAGGCTCATGGTTTCGGTACTGGTACCCTGAAACAAATGGCTGTGATCCCCAACTTGCCAGCTGCCTGCTAGTGCCAAACAGTTAGCGGCGTACATCATGGGCGGCCTGCCGTATGGCGATATTCCATTTACATTACTACATACCATATCATACCATGCTCCTGCAGCGGCCACTGGATCAGATCCCCATCACTCCTGAGCTCGTGCGCGGCGCTGCGGCCTCTGGTCTTGTGGCTGCTGCGGCCAAGGCGCGTGCATTAGCTGAGCTGGAGGAGCGTGAGATGCTGTCACAGGTGTGAAATGCTATCATATAATTCCAGCCTTGTCTGGCTGCCTGGTTACCCTGCGTGCCGGCATGAGCTGCGTCCACTGTGCATTTGGGGCGCAAATGTGACAATGCGGTGTGCTGTGACGCTTGAGGCTGCACTGTTTGGCTGCACACAATGAGTGGGGGCGACTGTGCAGTCAGTGTGTCGTGGCATTGGCTGCGTGCCGCAGGTCACGCGGCTTGTGCATCTGCAGAACCAGAAGCTGGACATCAAGATCAAATGGTTTGCAGCTGTGGATGAGGTGAGGGTGTCGGCGTGCACTGCGTCAGTGAATGCACACGTTGCATGCCTAGCGATTGCAGCAACAAGCGTGGTGCTTTCCAAACACTGGCCACACACGTCAAGAATGGAACCTGGCAGCGGCATTGACATCAGGTTTTGCCGTAGTGTGCCATGGTCGTGTTATAACTATTATTTATGTCATGGTTGTGGGCAGGGTTGTGGGTGTGCTTGTCATGCGTCCTGTGCTGCTGCACGCGGTGCCCTCCCATGACGCAGGCGCTGGAATCTGAGATCCGCACCACAGACGTGCAGCGTGCCCAAATGGAGGCTGAGCGTGTTCAGAAGCGCACGCTCAGGCGCAATGGTGGCATGCTGCCCGATGCACCGCCTGCCCTCATCCTGCCTGCTAATGGTCTCCCTGGAGCTCCTGGTCCTGATGCGGCGGCTTTGGGCATGATGGGCGGCTTGGGCGCTCTTGGTGGATTGGCCGGGCTGGGTGGCATGGGCGCGCTCGGTGCCATGGGAGGGCTGAACGTCGGCGGGACTCTGAGTGCTTCTGTTGCACCGGGGCTGATGGGCAAGGCACCGGGCACCTGAACGCCATGCCAACAGACTGTCCAAATGAGTGATGCGGCTGCACTGGGATGCACACGCACTGTCATTGTCTGTAAGCACACTCAGCTGCACCAGCCGTGACCGTGATCTGATCCCGTACCTGCGCGCTGCTTGTACTGCACAAGTTGACCCCCCCCATGCAACTTGCCAACGGGCATTGTTGCGCGACCATCCTGTCTTGAAATACATTATCCACAGAGCTGGCTCGCCAATACATCAAGTCCTGGGCCGACTGGGGCTGGAAAATGGCTGAAGCAAGTGTGTTTAGGTTTGGCTTTGCCGCCCCAGCAGCTACACCAGCTCCTCAGCCAGAGCAACAGCAGG
The DNA here is from genome assembly GCA_001662365.1 of Chlamydomonas applanata. Taxonomy (NCBI): domain Eukaryota; kingdom Viridiplantae; phylum Chlorophyta; class Chlorophyceae; order Chlamydomonadales; family Chlamydomonadaceae; genus Chlamydomonas; species Chlamydomonas applanata. The sequence goes on along the minus strand of BDCZ01000256.1, from coordinate 80,789 downwards.
AGGAGGCCAGCAGTGGCGAGGAGGACGCTGCAGGCAATGAATACCCGTCGGCCAGCGCACGGCCCCAGCCGCTGCACCCAGCCTCCGAATTATCTTCGCATCCACGGCCCCCAGGGCCGCTACCAAACGCTGAGCAAGTGGAAGTTGGTCCAGGGATCGTGCTGTTCAAGGTGCGCACCATGACACGTAGAGCATCATCGCTCTGGACAATGCTGACATCATGGTAGCGGAGCCCGCGAAGGTTTGCCAACCGGGTTTTTCTGTCCTTGGCAGGGTCGAGTAAATGCGAGTGAAGCTGCATCACTACTAGGTGATGAGCGGGTAGAGAGCAGCGATCTGGTGCCAGAAGTGTATGAAGGTGCGAGGGCTGGTTGCATGCATGTACATGGACCCTTCAGCGTTTGGGTTTTGTGCTTTTTTGGCACACCACAACAACACACATGCATCGCACTGCCAAGTGCTGGCTGAACCGCTCTGATGCGCATGGCCATTAACACCACGTGCGTGAACGCATCCGGTGCACATCGCTCCCCACACCGCACAACAGGCGGGTTCAAGCTGTGGGAGGGCGCGATAGACCTGTGCAAGTTCTTAGTCACCAAGTACGGGCTGACGCCTGACAACCTCCTGACCAGCAGCGGAAAGGAGCAGCCGCCACTGCAGGTGAGGCATGCCACATCAGCGCAGGGACATGGCATTGGACTGCTGACACTACTGGCCTGCACAAGCCGAAGGTTGCGTAAAATTTACCACTTTATGCTTCAGCGTGCACGCACGGTCCTGCACTGGCAGAGCTGAAGCATGGGTGCCCGCACACCCGTTCTTTTTGGAAATGCTGCAGGGCAAGCGTGTGCTGGAGCTGGGTTGTGGGCACGGCATCCCAGGCATTCTCGCCATGCTGGCAGGCGCCGAGGTCCATTTCCAGGTGCGCCATGTTGGAGCCCGCGCTGGTTGCTCACCGTTTGCTTGCATCAATTTGCCCACACCCTGCCTATCTACAAGGGCAACTGTCATACAGTGCTGCCGGCAGGCTGGGGTGCCATGCAAACAGAGCCGCCTCAGTGCAGCCCTTGTCACAGCAGTGCCATGCAGCCAACCCGCCCTTGACCTCAAATCCTTAGTACTTGAGTTCATCGTAATGACACGAGTCTGCACTGACCTGGCTTACGGTCTGCAGTCTGAGTTGCTGGCTGGTTGATCGACCTGGCTGGCTGGCTCTGCTGCCCTGGTTGACTGATTTGGCTGCAGGACTTCAACAAGGAGGTGCTCACGCAGCTGACGATCCCAAACATGGCTGCAAACATGGCGCGGCTGCCCCCCGGACGCTCCCACCCGTCCTGCCGTTTTTTTTGCGGTGACTGGACGAGTGTGGGTGAGCTGCTCACACAGCGGGGCTTCGGTGGCCACTACGACATCATCATGGTGCGCGTGTGGGAGCGCTTAGTTCTAGTTGCTGGCCTGCAGAGGTGCAGCTGGCGGCACACATGCCACCATCCAATACACAAGCTGGGGATGTGTGTGAGCTATGGGATGTATGGTCAGCGTTGGCGTGCATGCCAATGGGAGTGGGAGCAGGACGGCCGAGCTGGGCAGCATGCGTGCGCCAACCGTGTGCACTCCCACCCTATAGAGTGTGCATGCGTGACGTGCGGGTGGCCTGTGCGCTGCCGGCAAGCCCGCCACCGCGTGCATGCCCCATGCATTCGAGCTCACGGCAGGGGCAGCAAACGCAACAAGTGCTGACGGCCAGTTGACCACCTGTGTTAACGCACATGCTACACTCACCCTGGCCCCGCCCCTTCCAGACATCCGAGTCCATCTACTGCATCGAATCCCAGTACAAGCTGCTGGAGTGCATCAAGCAGGTGCTGCAGCCGCCGCATGGCGTGGTGTTTGTGGCGGCCAAGGCGTATTACTTTGGCGTGGGGGGCGGCATCAAGACGTTCACGCATGCAGTCAAGCAGGACGGTATCTTTGAGGTGAACCACGTGTACAAGACTGCGGAGGATGTGAGCGGCTGCGTCACAGCAGTTGGCGCTGCGGCGCCACCTGATGCAGCGGAACGGGTTGACAAGCAGGGCGGGGAGGTCACGGATGCAGGTGCAGCAGCGGCGGGTGGTCCCGAGGGGAAAATGGACGCAGCAGCAGCAGCCAGTGCGCCAGCAGCGGCCGGCAAGGCGCAGCCAGGTGGAAATGTGCGCGAGGTCTTGGAGCTGAGCTTCCCCCTGGCCATCCAGCCTTACTTCCTGTAGGTGCAGATGCCCCTGCTGCCATCATTCAACAAGACGGAGTGTCCTTCGGCTTGGACGAGGCACAACAAAAACCCCACATAGTTATGAGTGGCGTGCAGGCACGGCCTTGGGCGTTCACGAAGAAGGATTGAATGGCGACGAGGCGTTATGTAAAACTGTACATGGTTAGAACGTTCTGGTGCCAATGTAGTGCTCGGGGCACACGCCATTGCGCAAGGCATTCAATTGGTGTAGGCCACCTGAGTATTAGTGCCGCTGCTCGGCACGCTGCTCGGCAGGTGCATCGTTGCTGGCAGTGTGCTGCATGCTGTGTGCAGACTTGTGGCACACCTGCTTACCAATCATGACGCGGTGCATGTCAGAGGGCAGGCCGGTCTGTGCGCCACGCTGCAGTGCAGAAACTCACTTTAAGCAGGCTGCTGCGAGAACCAGCATGTGTGGGTCTTACACGTAGTATTGAGCTTGACCACTGTGAGCATGCTAGATTGCAAACAGCTGCAGACCAAGGCGTGCTGCAGTGGCAGCAAACGTCTAGCAATGAGAATGGCGTCTACAGGCTGTTCATGTGTGGCTCTGGAAGTGGCAGGCTGTCAGCAGAAAAAGTATGCAGCTTAGTCCAAGGGTGGCTGTGCATGAGGAAGGAGGCACGCCCAGCGTCGCCACGTCCAAATCAACCGCTACTGCTGGGCGCTGAGGCGACCACGCAGTGCAGCAATGCCGTCGCCCAGATCAGAGATCGAACAGCCCCCGAGAGACACGGTGGGGCGGGGCTGCGCATGCGGTGGCACCCCCACAAAGCAGCAGCTGCAGGGCTTGGCCAGCGATGTGTGTGAGAGAGTGGGACGGAATTGGTGTGTGTTTCGACAGGCTGAATTGGACAGGTCCGGCAGAGTCGCAGACTTGGTAGGCACCATTCATTGAATTGATTGTGTAGGCTAGGCTCCATGAGGGCGCCACCCCTGGTGTTGACCAGGGCCCTGCCCCAGGCTACAGCTCCGGTGGTCCAGCGGTCCAGGCAGCGGCTGCATGTCACGGGCTTCCTGCAGGAGCAGGCGCGGCTCCGACAGCTGCGGAAGGAGGTGCGTTGCCTTGCCGAAGCATGCAGACATCACTCTTGCATTGGACGGGTTTTGCACCACGGGGCGCGTGCCGGCAGCGCAGACTGCTCTTGCACTGCGTTGCATGGCGCCAATGCCCCGACGGCATTTGTCAATTCACAACTTTGACGCACCATGTTGTTAGATGCCACGCTCGAAATGACGGACGTGGACCCGTCCATGAGCGCATCTGGCCCTGCGGTGCCCTACACCAAAAGAGCTCGCGGGTCAAGCGAGGTGAAAAATCCACACAGCACAGGACAAAAGGGCACGGTTGGGCCCAGAAGTGAAGCCCGCCAGTTCTGTCGCTGCTGCCTGCGTAGGCGGAGAATGCACAGGTGAAGAGGGCACGGCCAGAGGTGCTCCGGCCAGGCATCCCGCCTGCAACCCCAACCAACTCGTTCAGGGTTCCAGACCGGCCCTCTCCGCCCCTGCGGGAGGACGACAAGGTGCGTGGAGGGTGCTGGATCGTCTTTGCTTGAGTGGCGTGCTGCGCCATGGCAGCATGGTCACCAGCATTGCCTTTTGGAACCTGCCCGCAGGATGGTCACTATGTCTACGAGCTGGGCGAGAACCTGACGTCTAGATGTGAGTACAGCGTGCTGGCGTGGCTGCTGTGGCATGTGGATGGTGCCTTTGTGCCAAATCCGCAGCAGAATCGCCCCCCCTGAAACCCAACACCCCATAACGCACCTGCTGTCCGCATGCTTGCTCGCAGACAAAATCCTGAGCAAGATGGGGGAAGGTGCGTGCAGGTGCCTGGCATATGCATGGCGTTTCGACACCAAAGTTGAAACTGTGCCCCTGCATGCTGAGCGGGCGGGCCCAGCGACCCACATGGCATGCTACATGCGCCCATGCGGATGCAGGCACATTTGGCCGTGTCCTGGAGTGCTGGGACCGGAAACATAAGGACTATGTAGCCATCAAGATTGTCAGGAACATCGACAAGTACAGGCACGCAGCCATGATTGAGGTGCGTACTTGTGATTGCATGGCGCACGTTGGCAAGGGGAATGGCAGGCCCGCAGCTGCTTGGGCCTGTGCCGAGACTGACATGCAGCTTTGGCTTGCATGCACCTGCAGCTCGAGGTGCTGAACACCATTGGGAGAAACGATCCATCGAGCTCGAAGAACTGCATCAACCTGAGGGAGTGGTTTGACTACCGGGGGCATGTCTGTATGGTGGGTGCACCACAACACTTGCTTGCACAAACAAGTGTGCAGAGGAACACGGGCTGTCACGCATGTGCTGTTAGACGGGAGGGCAGTGCCGACTGGGTTGCATCTGGTGCTGATGTCCGTTTTCTGCATGCTCATCAGCAGGTGCTCGCATGCTGTGCACTGCAGGTTTTTGAGAAGCTGGGGCCAAGCCTGTTTGACTTTCTACGGAAGAACGAGTACCGGCCTTTTCCCATCGACCTAGTGCAGGACTTCTCGCGCCAGCTTGTCCAGGCAGTTGCATACCTGCACGACCTGCGCCTGGTCCACACAGACCTCAAGCCAGAAAACATTCTCCTGGTGTCACTTGACTACTGCCGCTCCACATCAGTTGCCTCGGGGCGCGCATCCACGACACGCGTCGTGCCTGCCTCCAGCTCCATCAAGGTCATTGACTTTGGCAGTGCAACATTTGAGGATCAGTATCACAGCAGTATCGTGTCCACGCGGCACTACCGTGCACCCGAGGTCATTCTGGGGCTAGGTTGGTCATATCCCTGTGATCTGTGGAGTGTGGGCTGCATCATCATGGAGCTGCTCACAGGTGCGTTGGGGTTTGGGTCCTCGCACGATGGTTGCGTGTTTGTGGCCTCTCTGTTTTGGGGGCCGGCTGGTGTGCGTTCTGGGGGGTTGCGTGCTGGTGGCCTGTGCTGGGTGCATGTACGCTTGTTGGGGCCGGTGCAAAGAACTGCCCTGACAGCAGTCATCCATTTGCACTGCCCTGCAGGTGATGCGCTTTTCCAGACGCACGAGAACTTGGAGCACCTGGCCATGATGGAGCAGGTGCTTGGGCCACTGCCTGAGCCCATGGTGCAGCGGGCCAACAAGCTGGCCGCCAAGTACTTCGTCAAGAATCGGCTGTGCTGGCCGGACGGCGCGCCTAACAAGAAGAGCGTCAAGGCAGTCAAGAAGCTCTCCAACATCCGGCGCGTCGTGCTGGAGCATGGGGATTCGTCAGCTGTGCCCTACTTGGACGCACTCGTGGACCTCCTGAGCGGTATGCTCAGGTATGACCCCGAGGACCGAATCTCAGCACAGCAGGCGCTCAGCCATCCATTCTTCCAGCTCAAGCTCGCACCGTCCATTCCGTCAGCCATCCCATCACCCAATCTGCTGGCCCCCGGGCAAGCAGCGCTGGGCCCGGAGGGGCGTCAGGTGGTGGTCGCTGCGCCGGTGACTGACAGGACAGTGACGACAGGCCAGGCGGTGACCACGCCATCGGTGGCGCCCTTGATTAATGCAGGCGTGCCACTGCTGGTCGCCGCCGGCCGCGGCAGCGTCAACCAAAACCAGAATCACTTCTTGACCGGGTGGTGAGGCCACCTGTGTACCACTATGACAGTTGCGACAGTTACTTAGTACTTGACATGACCATTGACTTCGCAGCATGGTGGGGCACATTGTTGCTCTGTTGGCGCATCAGCACGCGCTGCGCGCAACTTTTATTTCTATGTGGTTCAAGCCAGGCTGGGCAAACAGTTGCAGAACGTTTTCGGCGACCACACTGGACCCTGGACCGCCTGGGGGCAGCGGGGAAGACCAACTGACATGCTGACTGCCATTCGACAGGAACAGGGCGCCTGTCTAGCTGTGTGTGCATACTGGGCCCCTGCATGGCAAGTGCCACATATTATGGCATGCCTGCATTGACCATGGGCGTCCCGTCAGTCATATGTGCTTCCCCCTGCCTCTTTACCGCACTGGCGACTGTGTTTGGGCGCGCCTGAGGTTCACAGGGTTAGGCAGGTGGATCGTGATATGCTGTTTGGGATGGGGGTGTGGGCAGGAGCGGTTCACGGAAACCGGATCAACGACCTGGACCTCTTCATTGTTTCTTCGACCTCTGCGCAACCCATGCGCACGTCGCATTTGTATAGTTCAACAGGTTATGCCCACTGGCCTGGCTTAAGCTGTGGTTTTATCTGGCCTATTTGATTCACTGGTGTGGCAAGCATCAGCACTAATGGGCACCCCGAGTGTTGAGCGATTGTGTGTGCACTTTGGCGACAGCTGGGTATACTCCTGTTTGGTTTTTGTGTGGCGCTGTTGGACTCAATTGATCCCAAATCGTGTGTGACGATGTCGACCCTTGACATGACCTCCAAGCATAACCTGATGACGCTCACACCACTGTGTGTGTGACCCCTTTGCTGTCGGCCCTTTAAGAGCGATGCTGTGAGAGGAGAGCCAGAAGCATGTGAGAGCCCTTTATGATGCTTGCTGTAACCAACTGTTACGTGCTACCCACACGTTGATGCTGCACTCGCAGCAATCTCCCCCTCAGGCAGCACAGCGTGCACACTAGCTGATTGGCATTAACTTCCCAGTTTGTACCATATACATCTATGCAGTCGTCCACAAACTGCGCTATACGTGCATCGTATGATCGACCATCATCATCATCGCCAGCCTCCTCAAATCAGCCTCAATGGGCAACTCGATGGGGTTGAAATCAATTTTGTCGGTGTCGTGTACAATCTCAATGTTGTGCCAGGCAGAAGGGCATTCCAACAAAGTATGTTAATTACTCGTGTAGTGCTCCTCTGTCACACTTCTCACATGCCCTGTTCTGTCAACTCACGTACTCAACGCTTTGTACCGTCCAGTTTCGTAGCTTATCGCTTGACAGTATGATCGCCCATCACCAGCCTCTCGACGTGTCAGCAGGGTTTGCCTCTCATGGATGCACGCTCTGATGAATGCTCAAACTGTTACTGTTAGGTTACATGGCCTTCGACCCGCGATGGGCCGCTCGCCGTCTCCCTTTAGATGACAACAGCAATACAGCATTGATCTCATCTTGTTTATCTTGCCAATCAGAATCATACAGAGCCATGCAGTCAGCTACTCTGCTACTGTAATTTGGTCCTGCTTCATGAGCTCCTTGATGCTCGTTCCTGCCGTGTTCAAAACATCCCCGTAATCGCCTCTGATTACCTCCACTGCGTGCCAAGAGCATTCTAGAATTGCATGCTGCTCGTCCTGAACTGCACCCGTATCACATTTATCACACACTCTGTCCTGCCATCTCAACCCCTCGTAACGCCCAGTCTCAACCCACAGGCGGTGACAAGACAATCGAAATCTAGCCATTCTTTTCCAGACGCCCAGCGGAATGCTCAAACAGCTGTTCCTAACTACGTGTGGTGTGCCTCATGGCCACCTATATCCGTCTCGACACAAATACGCACCGCAGGCAACAGCCCAGGTACGCAGCAGCGGCAATACGGCTGACTGATCAGCACACAGGTCGTGAAACCCTGGACGCAGCAACGGCAGAACAGCATGTATGGAGTGTTGTTGATACTCACCACATCACCAGCAGAGCATGTACAGTAGCGAGGCTTGGTCGATGCACACCACCTGCGCGTACTCACATACTCATGCCCACCACGGGCTCCCACCCACCCACGCACCCCCGTTCTGGACCCTTCATCGCCCGCCGCGCTCCTGCTGCACGCCGTGGCGACGCTCGGGGCGGCGCTCGTCACAGCCAATGATGCGCATGCTTGATTTAACAAGCCATACGGCATAAATCCACCTGTGTTGCTTCATCCAGGTGCCCTTCAAACTGTTCAATCGTTGCGAAAGCCAGGGACATGAACGGGTCAAGATGTGAGATGTGGGCCCATGCAGAGTCTATGTGTCTTTGCACGCACCCATTCCTGTCCTGCTCCCACGCACTGGTTGCGCCAGTATCTACAAAATGTGCTGAGTAAATAAAAGGAAATGAGGAGAGCAGGCAAATCACCTGTGATCGATGTGCCGAGAGGAGGTGGCCAGCAACTCAGTGGCCACACGGGCACGCGAGCATCATCAAAACGGCGGAACACATGGTTTCTTGCCATTTTTGCTGCTCTGGTCCTGCTTGCAATCGTGGCATTCCTCGCACTGCGGCTGCCCAGTGCATTTAAGCCAGCGACGCCAGCAGTGCAACCCAAGAATGAATCCAAATCGGAAGGCGCAAAGGACAGTCGAACCGCAAGAACAGACGCAATGCAGGCACAGCTTGAAAAAATGCAAGCAGAGATCAAGCACGAGAGGGAGGAGCGTGCCGGTAAGCAGACGTACCATCCGTCCTTTGGCACCTTCCCTAGGGGCTGCAAATGGCGTCTGGTCACTGCGGATGGCAGCAAGGAGGCAGAATACCAGTTCTGGGACTTCCAAAGCAAACGATGGGTGGATGAGCGGCCAGCGGAGTGCACTCCAACCGGCTTTTCAGCTGAGACTGCGCCAGAGGGGTGGGACTTCTATCGTGGCACGCCCCGCACGGAGGTGAGGCTTGATCGGCGATCTGGGGTTCGATCTTTACCTCAATGTGTGCAGCCCCCCATGGCTGCCGTGCACCTCCTGGCCATGTATGCTGGTGCAGTAAGAGTGTGCGCAATTGCATGTACGTCCACAAACTATGTCCTCCATGCGCATGTGTGCTTGCATCATGCATGCAAGCAGCACGGTACTTGTGTGCTTGCACCATGTGCAGGGCGCAGTCTCACTGCAGCATCTGCGTGGTTGTGCTGGCCTCTTCACAGCTGCCTCTGCTGGGCTTCTGCAGCCTCATGTACATTGCTACGCATGCAACCCACATGCCTGCCGCTGTGCCGCCGCGCGATGTACAGGTCACGTGTGACCAGTCACACTGCATGTACAACAACCTGTACTACAACAATGGGCGCTGGTACGCACTGGTGGATGGGCCTCAATATGTGCCCGTATGGCGGTTCAGCCGGAACCAGGAAGTGGGCACGCTCCATGTTCAGGACGCACGCAACTTCACCAACTCAGTAAGTTGCTGGCAGTTGTGCAGTTAACAGGCTGCTCAGTGGGTTGGGATGGAGATGGGGGAAAGGGCAAAGGGCCTCTGGAGGAGGAGTGTAAGCTGTGGGCATGAACTGTGTGGGCTGTGAGTCTGTGGTGCGGCAGTATCAAGCGCGGGATGCATTACATGGTTCCTGCGGCGCTTGCTCGTATCAGCACAGTGCACATGCAATCGGCACAAGCCGCCAGTGGCAATGCATCGCGTGCATGCACAACCCATGCACAGCACATGCTGGCTGGGATGAGATTGGATGCTGTGTGGCTGTGCGGACAGGTCAAGTGGCGCATGATCCCTGGAGACACCATTCTCTTTGACTTTGTCTTCTTCATCCACCCCACTGCCATTGGCCACTGGTGCGCCTGGGGGGCCCTGCAGCTGGCCAGACCTTGGCGCACACTCCAGCGCAGACATACATGTTGCTGGGATGACCCAAAGGGATGGGCCTGCGGCCACAAACCGCCCTGCTTCCAAACCTTCTTCTACTTTATCGCATGCAGCCACCAGTGGCAAAAAGACTGATACATCACCAGCAGGGCGCGTGTGCATGTGCGTGTGCGTGGCCTGTGCCTGCCTGTTGTACAGCATATAGCTGTGCACCGCCATCCTCGCCTTGCAACACCCACTGGAATGGCAAAACAATCTCTCAAGCCTGAGCTGCACGCCTGTTGCTGCCAAGTGTGGTCTTTACACTGCCTTGACGCAACAGGTGGGAGATGCTGGGGCCTCTCTTCTCCATCCTCAAGCGCACACCCACATTCAAGCGCCCGTGCGACCAGTTCGTGCTGTTGCATCTACAGGTGAGCAGGCTGTGGGTGGGTGCCGCGAGGAGAAGGAGCTGAGACACGGCCCACGTTTGCATGGCAGCTCTGGCCGGGGGTGCCACTGCCACATCTGCCACACCTACTTTTCAAGTACCAATTCACGTCGGCCTGATAGTGGTCTCCCAGCCAATCGTCAACGGCTGCCCTGCGACCTGACCCTTCTTGAGCCCTTGTGGCCACACATCACATTTGGGGTTCGGCCCTCATTTAACCCACACATGCGGGGTCATCGCTACTAGTCTTACAACGCGTGCCATCTGCTCGTGTGCCGCGTGCCTGTAGAGGCAACACCTGCTGGAGTGGGTGCGTGCCATGATTGCGGTGACCCTGGGTGTGCCAGTCAGCAGCGAGCTGCCACCCGTGTACATCCAGGAGCCGACAGACAACGGGTGGAGCCAGATCAGTTGAGTACGAGGTTATGAACCCTTGAACCTTGACCTCATATGTCATAGTCTGCCGGGGTGTGCCAGCGTCTGCATGCTGCCCTGGATGGATGATGTCTGATGCAAGACTTTGGAACCTGGAGGGCTGGCACGTGCTGTTCACTCCATCACAGATCAAGGGATGTGTATGATGTGCAACCCTGCCTGTTCAAGCACCTGATACTGCACAATTGCATGCTGAGGCCCATGCATCATGGCATACACACCAGCAGCACGCTTACGGGCGCAGTGCCCACAGCTTCTAACTGATGGATAACGTGATGTGTACTGTGGCTGCAGCCCAAATGCTGGAGGGCTTTGAGCGTGATACCTGGTACATATTTGAGCGAGTCGCCATCACAAAGGACCTGTAGGTGGTGTGGTGTGACTCCCTGCGACTCTCCTTTTAAATCTTGGACCGCATGCTTGCATGCATCAACATGTATACATGTAGTGTGCGCAGCTGCATCCATGCCGCCCTGTATCCTCTGGTTTCAACACACGTCCAGCCTCCAGTGTCTCCATGATCCACACTGTGCTGGGCCCACGCTGAGTGCTGGCCATGGGTGCATCTCAGCCTAAGGCCCTATGCCTCCGTTCCAGCTTCATGCTTCATCGCAGCACATCGCAATTTTCCCATCCCATCTTCCTCAATACATCACATGGATCATTTTCAAAGACGTCATCGCACCGCACCGCATCGTATCATGTGTCATCCCCCTTTGCTTGTTGGCGGCAGGTACACGGGTGGCGGCCGTACCTTCCTGTCACGAAAGGATGCGCGCGAGTTTCGCTCCCTGGTGTATGAACACTATGGTGGGTGCGTGCTCTAGGCACTTCCCCATGACGCCCCCTGATGCCCGCTGACGCGGCGCAGCAGCACGCACACCTTTCCGACTCGCCTGCACGATGCGCGCGCGCGCACCCCAACTGCTGGTGTGCACATTATCAGCACATTATGCACTTTTGTGAATGCCCGATGCTGCAGGCCTGCCCCCGCCGGCCATTCGGCCATCCATCCCCCGCCTCATCACATTCCAACGGAAGCGTGCCAACCGCCGAATCCTGAACGAGGATGAGCTGATCGAGATGCTCAAGGACTATGGGGAGCTGCAGGTGCGCTGCTGGTTTCAATTGATTACAATTAAATCAAATAATTAAATTGTGGTGGGCGTTTGGCGCTGTACCGGGTGGTGTGTGGTAATTGCTGTGGGGCTAGCGTGCTTGCAAGGTGCCCGTGTGGTCCGTGGATCATCTGAGCCTAGCACAACTGGATGTTCATCTGTTCTGTGGCGGCTCCAATCCCTGCCTGTACCTGTTCCCTGGATCAGGGTGCGCATCTAGACCTGTTTTTTACTAGTTTTCGCCCTGGTTTGACTTTGTTTGACCGGGATGACTTGGTGCATCCCAGGTGGTGGAGTACAACTCGACCAGCTCTCTGTACGAGCAGCTGCTGCAGATGAGTCGCACAGGCGTGTACATCAGCGTTCACACGAGTAACCTCGCCAACGCACCGCTCCTGCAGCCTGGCTCTGCTGTCGTGGAACTCATCCATGTGCGTCCCATCCACCTGCTCGCATGACGTACCTGTATACCCTTTCGTAGACCCACTGGGTTCAGGGCTTGGGTTCAGGACAAGTTTTGGGGAGCCCTGAACCTACAAACCAAACCTTGAGCCTGGAAACCTGAAAGACTGGATCCCCTTATTCACTTGGTGCTTGGCCTGCAAGCTGCGTGCATGAATCAGCCACCTGCTGGTGTGCATGACCCTGCCCCGACTGAGGTGGCCTGCTGAGTGCTCGATGGATGCAGGCGGTCTGAACCATGGGTGTAGGCACTGTCATACCTACCCGCATGCTGCTGACCCTTGTGAACTGAGGCATGGACGGCTGAACGCAAACTGCACCTAAACCTTCAATACCATGTTTGCGACTGCTTGCGGCCGCAGCGCAACTGGCACTGGAATGGGCTGGACACATCATTCAAGGACCAGACACTGACCATGTGAGGGCGGCTGTCCCTGCCAAGACCAAACGCATGCATGTCTGACCCACAAACACATACATTTCCTCCCTGGCTGGCCACCTTCACACATCGCGATGCTTCTGGTTGGCTCTGTGTCGAGCGCTCTGCTTGCTGCCTGCCTGCACGTTACAGCAGCCGCTTCCCGCCTGTGCGTTTCTGAAGTCCTCCTGCATGTTCAAAGGTCGGAGGTGGCTCAGACTGATGATCAGCAGTGTGTGAGTGCCTGCTCGCGGTGTGCCGCTGTATTATTGCCACAGGGGTGACATCCACCACTACGCGTGGCGGGCCCAGTTCCTCAACCAGACTGTGTACCTGAATCCACGCGATTTCTATAAGTGAGAGGCCGCATGCAAGCACACCTAGTTTGTGCAAGCACCATGCAAGCACGCACGCCGTGTATCGCGCTCAATGCACTTGCTGTAGACAAGCAGCGCATGGCCCGTGCACCATTTGTAATAGCCATGCCTCAGGCCATTACAACCGCCATGACTCAAACGTTCAGTGGTTTCATAGCAGCTGCACCTAGACCATGCCCTACACCTGTGGCTGCACCACTGCCATCCACTACACCTGCTCCTGTGACCAGCGGCCCGCTGCTTGTGAGAGTTGGAGTTGTGTTACACATAGGCGCTCTGGTGAACATGCGAGGGGGATTAATTATTGTCTGTATTCCCAAACACAGGGTGGCGCACTGGCCTGCATCACAATGTGGCACGGAGGAGTGTGTGGAGGCTCACACGCGTGTAGATGTGGTGGTGGATGTGCCTGCGGTGAGTTAAGAAGTCATCCTCATGTGTGATATGTCATGCCGTGAGCATAGGGAGGTATGAAGAGGTGTGGGGAGGTATCCTCATATCCTGAAGCACGGATGTGCCTGAGCACAACCCTGCAGGCCAGCGGGCTGCAACGGCAGTTAGGTGGGCTCACTGATGGGTTGGGGATGGGCCTGGAGATGAAGTTGGAGATGGATCTGGCATGTGCAGTGTACGCCATGTGTGTTAAGATGCCCTTGAAGTGGCGCGCGCGCATGCACCTTGACTTGTTACAGCGTTTCCCATTAGGGGTGCTGCGATTCCCTGATCTTCCTGTGGATCAATTGCTTCCAGGCCACACGGTTTTGGCATGTGGTAGTGTGGCACATGCACCAGCACCACGCCAACAGGGTTGATGCCTGCCCTTCAACCTGGTGTTGCTACCCTTGTGCCCATTACACAGATCAAGGCTCTTCTGGACAGCCGGCTGCCATTGGTGTGGGAGGGCACACCTGTGAACAAGGTGTGTATCTCCTCGCGTGCTGTCGCGGACCCAGCGCCCAGCCAATGTGGCCTCAAAAAATCATTCTGTGTTTCTTGCTCCCGCTCTGCACATATGGTCATGGGGTACAGCAGCGCCACTTGTGCATTATGCCGGCATACCACCCAGCTCATCTCCAGGTCATCAGTGCAGCACGACACGGCCATTGCCCTCTTAGGTCATCCCATGCATTGGTGCTGGGGGCCCTGCTCACTGGGAAGCAGCTGCGCTGGGTCCTCTGCTGCTGTCCTGGGTTGGCTGGGCTTAGCATGGCATGGCAAGCCGTGTCCATGCAAGCTGCCCACCTTGACGCAAGCTTCCTTGGTGTTCCTGATGCTCCCAGGCTGAGCTGCCATGGCCCCGAGCATTGGATATCCCTGAAGACACCATCATCCCTCAGTGATATGCTGTATTCTTCAGCAGGTCTGCGATGCAAAACAGCAAGCAGAGCCATCCAGGTAGCTGCTGTGTTGCTGGCACCATGGGCTCATGTCTGCACAGCTGCTGAGGCAAGCTGTAACAGCAGGGCGACATCCAGGCAAGCAGTTGGAGGGGAAAGCAGCTGTTTGTCGAGAGGTCGCTCACATGCGTTTGGCGGGATCAGCCAAGCAGGGTCTGTGCTTGCTGCCTTGCAGCTGGGTTACAACAGGGTGATGACCATCGAAGGTTCCAGTTATTGTAACGGATCGTCGACTGTGCAGCTCATGACCACCATGAATCTGCCCGGCACTCCAAAGCGCTGCAGTACGTCTCACTGGTTGCCACCGACGCGTTGGGTTCCCATGACATGCAAAACTGGCCACCCACCTCTTGATCACAGGATAGCTGGCATTGTTAGTGGTCTATCAGCTCCACGGGTGGTGTGTCGGCCGGCTGCTAACCTTTGCGGTGCTCGCTTCTAACAGGGTGCTAGGTGCTGTGGTGGGGCGGCTCCCGGTATTTCAGGCTGGCTTGGTCCTCTAGTGATTGTGTTTAGATAACGACTGTTAGGCTCCGGCATGCAGACACATCTGTGACACGCCGTGTTATTATTATTATTATTATTATTATTATCAGCTCCAGTACGCAAAGGCAAAGGCAATTTTCTGCCCCTGGCCCCATGTTGCTCGTATGAAGACAAAAATATAGCCCATAGCATCAAGGCATGAGTAGTGCACATTCCCATCTCTCCGTCCTGGTCACACAGATCGTGCATCTGATTCACAGGCAGCCCTGCTCATCAGCTTGCCCCCGAATCCATCAGAGCTCACCACAACACTGCCCATCTCGTAGTTGCGCATAATTGAATAGCATCAGAGCTTTGAGCGAGGAGGCTGAGCACCTGCACTTGGCGCAGCAGCCCCCACTGTGGCCTGCATCACATTGCCACCTGCCCCACTGCCACCTGTTCCCGCCTTGCTCCCATAGCTGTGACTGCTGCCACTGCCCCCGCCACGGCTGGTGCCATGGGCAGCGGAGGCGGCTGCGGTGCGTTCGTCTTCCACCTCCTCCTCCTCTTCCCCATGAGAGCTGAGCTGCTGCCGCCGGCCATGTATGTACTCCATTGCATCAACCATGGACTCTGGTACCACGGGCCGCACGGCGCCGCTGAGGGGCATGTACATCAGTTACAGGTGCATTGATGATTAGATGCATCAGTGAAATCAACAGGTGCATCGATGCATAGGTATGTATCAGTGGATAGCTTAACTGACTAGGGGTATGGGACCCATTGATGGGGTTGGATGCACCTGTAAGCCACTTGACGACCTGCAGGCTTCTATGCATGCGCGAGCTACAGGAGCAGCTGGCCAGATCTGCTGCTGGACCTCACAGTCACCTGTTGCTGGCTGGCATCATGCGGACGCGTGCACAGGCAAGAGGCAACTGAGGCACACACAGCATGCAAGCCCCCGTGCGCCGTGCATCGGCAGGGATCTCAAAAACACACGAGCGCACGTGCCTGCGGCACAGGAAGGAATATGAGAAGGTGTTGGTAACCACAGGGGAGCCCGTGGTGCCCGGCTCTACCTTGAGAGCTTCAACGTGCACCTGTGGCGAGATCAGATCGACCAGAGCTGATCAGATCACAGCAGGTCACAGCAGATCATACGGGATAGGATCGAACTGAAATGCTGCTCGCCAGTAAAAGCACGCTGTACTCAGAGCATCAGAGCAATGCTTGATCGAGTGCTGCCACTGCTGTTGCAGCGCAGCAGCTGCCAGCAGACAGACAGGTCGATGCTACAAAACGCAGCAGGTGGTGACTGGGCGGTGGCGCAGTGCACATACTGACCCCGACACTGTCAGCTTCATTTGTTGGCTTCAGCTTACCCGCAGAAGGGGTCCATGTGTGTACACAACCTTGCCCCGCAGCTGGGCAATCACCCCAATTGGTACAGGCATGAGGAAAGCCACGTCGTCAGCGCTCACGGCATCACACCACTCCTGCCATGCAAGAGCGTGCGCACACACGTCACGCGTCACACGTCACACACCCCAGACGGCATGCATGCACATGCAGTATGCAGTCGCAGGCTCGCAGCAAGTGGGAGTATTTGAGTAAACCTGTGCATGCAATCTGCCACCACGAGCAGTGCACACATGGATGTACATGGCTTAAACCTTTTGCAGTGCTGGTATGGTCAGCCGGGACAGCGCAAAACCTGGAGGCCTTTTAGCCATGGCAAGACGGCAGGCGCCGTGTTATTATTATTATTATTATTATTATTATTATTATTATTATTATT
>BDCZ01000256.1:51003-63226 GCA_001662365.1 Chlamydomonas applanata | reverse complement strand
AGTAGTAGTAGTAGTAGTAGTAGTAGTAGTAGTAGTAGTAGTAGTAGTAGTAGTAGTAGTAGTAGTAGTAGTAGTAGTAGTAGTAGTAGTAGTAGTAGTAATACGGCAGGCAATACGGTAAGCATCTGTTTGTGTGTGTGTGCAAAAGTGTTCAATTCGTGTACACACGTGATGTATGGAAACGTTGCAAGGGGACCACAGCTCCCTGTGAAAATGCTGCAGCATGTTTATGTTAATGCAAGCTGCAACATGCAAGCACAGACATGCACGCACGCACCCCTGCATGGATTGCGGCCGTCGTGAATGCATGCTCAAATGCAAGCCGCAGCAGGTGGCCGCCAAAGATGCGGTTGAAGTGGTTGCGATCCTGCAGCGCATGGCAATGTATGACCGTGCCGCTCATGAGCGCGGACGCACGCAGTGGTGCTGCTGCACCAACGCAATTATGAGATGAACGACTAACTGACTGAGAAGTACCAATGAACCGTTGGTCAGAGCACTGCTGGATCTCAGGACGCAAGGTTAGGACAGGGGCACCAGCGAGCTTGATATCGCGCCTGCTTACCCACCCTGCATGCCCCCGCCCAATTGAGCTTGCGTGTTATGGTATGGGAGCTGCATGGCCTGCTTGCATGACCCCAGACCTACCTGCGAATGCATGAGAACGCTGCTCCACAGCTCCGTGTGGCGCATTGGCACAGGTGGCAGTGACGCCACGGCAGCGCCCCCGCTTGAGCCCGTCAGCGGCATGTGCTGCCGGCTGCTGGTGTGCAGATGGGGGTGTGGCGCCGTCAGCCGGCCTGATATGCCTGCTGATGCCTTGATACCCATCTGCTGGGCTGCGCTACGGATAGCCAAGTCATGGATGAGCCGCACCTGTGTACAGGATCGAGTGGGGTCGAGTGTAAAAGTATAGTTAAAGAAGGGTGGTTAACGATACCACAAAGAAGGGTGTGGGGCTGGGGGTGGGGGTGGGGGTAGGGGGAAGGGGCGGGGCGGGGCGGCACTGCTGCACATCAGTCAAATCACAAGCCTGTTCTGTATGCCCACTGGTGTGTCTGCTACAAGGACATACGGGTTGGCTGCTGCAGCACGAAGGGCGAGTACAGCAGGCCAGCAGAGAGCAGCATCGGAGACAGGACAGTAGGCAGCTTCTGCTGCGAGGGTGGAGCCAGCACACACACCTCATGCTCCTTAGGCGGCTGATTGCGCCAGTGCTCCTCTGCACGCTGCCGCCGCCGCACCATGTGCCGCTCACCAAGCGCAAAACGTGCGCGCTCCGCCGCGGTTTCCAGCAGTAGCGGCGGTACATGTACCGCCGCAGTAGCGCTCGCGTCCCGCATGACCATCACAAAGTACGCAAAGCCCACGTGTGACCAGGGCAGCGCGGCTGCTGGTCGCACACTCAATTCTATCAGGACCTCCATAGACGAACGGCCCACCCATGTGACCTCACCCGCCAGCCTCAGATCATTACTCAAAGTGATGCTCTGCATGTGGCTGCTTCCCTCCTCACTATCCCCATCCTCAGCTGCGCCTGCCTGGCTGCTGCCAGCTGTCGCCGTATGGCTCGCGTCGTCAGCCTCTGCATCACCGACTGCTCCAGAGTGCAGTTGACTGCGGACGTTTGACCCGCTGGCCTGGTGCTGGGACAAGCTGGAGGCAGCTCCTGAACTGCGCTGTACTGCGCCTGCATACTGCTGCTGCTCAGAAGCAGCTGCTGCTTGTGTGAGCCACGAGATACGGTCGACAAAGGCAGTGGCAGGTGTCATGCCCAGCAGGCCCGCATGCCGCCCTGAAATGTCTCCTGCGCGTGTAGGAGAACACGCACGTGGCAACCAAGCGCGGCTGCATGCATGCAACATAACCGGTGCGCATGTCCGCTTGCACAGGGGGCATGCGTAAGCGGGGCACGGATTGGGCTGGTAAGCTCGGTAGGTGGGGTACAAGCACGCTTTGCAAGAGAGATAGGGGAGCGAGGTGTGAGGTATGAGTGGGTGCCGCACGCACCAGCCAATGTGTCAAAGTCTTCGAGCAGCAGCCCCAGCCGCACACGGTCTCCTGTGAACCGCCTGCATGCCCAGAGCAGCACCGAGCGCATGTACATTGCTGGTGAGCCCCACCAGCCACGAGCGTGCCAAGGTTATGCCCAGGAGGGCGATCCGCCGAGCCACTACCCACCGCAATCGCTGCAGGCGGCTGTACCCATATGGCCATACACACACCGCCAGTGCATGCCCTCTTAAACTGGTCACTCTGTACTCTGTACTGGCCACATCGCACCTGTACTGGTCACACAGTGCCGGGTTTGTAGAGAAGGGGTACACAATGGAAAGGTAAGAGTTGGAGGGTTTGCGTGGCTTGTTGTGCGCAACTGCAGTGCATGCCAGGCGGGCAGTGCATACCAAACCGGGCGTGTGATCTGCGCCCTGCACTTCGCTGTGCTGTGCAAGCTTTGCGCTTGCGTGCTGCATGCTGATGTTGGCCCAGAAGCCGCGCATTATGACAACGACGCCATGGACGGCTTGCAGCAGTCAGAGCATGGCCAGAACAGTGACAGGGCACATGTGCGAATTCTTTTTCTCTTGCAAGCTGTTGAAGGTGGGCATCAAGGACGCACCTGACATGGATGCCTGAAATACACCATCTTTGGCTGCCTGCGTAGCAGGATGCATGAAGGGGCTTGTCATGTGATTAATAATGTGTTTGCAAAAAAATGAGCAGTAATGAGCAAGCATGCTACACAGGACCAGCCTGACAGCTGGTGAGGACAACTAATTGTGGCATGCATGTACAGCAGCGCTACAGCTCATGCAGGACGAAACGATCCACACCACGCATGCAGCCATGTTGGGATAAACAGAACATCTGGAAACTGCAAATGATCACCTTGTAGAACACCTGGATCCCTCTGTCCGTGAATGAGCGGTGCCTGTGTGTATTCAGCAGGTCCCACAGATACAGACACGATCTTGCATAGATGGCGGAATGCAGTACGGTCAGGTTGCATGGGGTCCAGTTTGGTGCATGCGGTGCGTTTGCTCAGGTGATGGACCCCCCACACATACCCAAGCACCCTGCCCTGTGGGTTGCACAATGCAGCACATGGCACAGCAGGGGCAGCAGGCAGGCAGCTGAAAGAACATGCGGAGCCAACCAGCAAGCACGACTGGGCGCCACCGCTCACGCATGCAAATCACGCAACTTCCCCCTGCCACCTACGCTCACGCTCTGTGCTAGCGGGAGGGGCCTCATGTAATGCAATGTCATGCAACGTCTCTATACAAATGCATTGTACATGAGCCGGTGAGGTCCCGCTTGCTCTCAGTGGCATCGCACGACAGTATTGTGTACATGCCATGCGACGCAGTGCATGCATGCCATACACACCGGTGAAGAGCGATTTGGTAGCTAAAAGGCATGAGTGCTTGAATCTGCTGCGCCGTGGCCTGCAGGACATCGTTTGGCTCCTCAAGCTTGCATGGAACCACGGTTTGCATAGCCTGCGCAGTGCTCTTCGATCTGCTCAAAGCAGCATTCATGATCATGCGGCTCAATCTTGGCAACGACTGCATGCTGTGTGGAGAGGGTAGAAGTAGGGTTGTTTTGCTGCTGCTTACGTCATCTTGCTCAAAGTTTACCCACTGCACAACATGGTTGCCTCATCAGCGTATAGCAAAACAGCGGCATATTAATCAGTCTGTGATGAAGGCAGTACCGTACCAAGTAACAACGGGAACGTTTGGCGTTGAAACGAACAGCGCCATGAAGCTCGAGTCATTAACCATTGCAACGCATGCTCTGGGTCCTTCGTTTCAAACCACCTTGGGGCATGCAAGGTCTTTGTGGTCATCTGGGTATGTGGGAACTGTGCTGGGAACCGCGGGGTTGACCATGTTTCCAGCTGCTGTGCATCATTTCTGAACATGGTGTGCAGAGCTTCTGCACGTGGGCGTTCTCGGGGCGGCCGCAAGTCAATCGTTGCGCACCAGTGTATTACATTGCTTTGCTTTCATGCAGCAGTATCTAGCCAGCAACATACTGACGGATCCCATGAATCCCCCCTCCCCCTGGGCTGGCCCCAACAGCATGTGATACGCAGCTGATAACTGACGCCACGCTGGCGTAGTGCTGTGCTCTCAGCGCCGCCCAGATCTCTGCACCCACACTGCCGCCTCCTGCGCCAACACACCCCGTGCGCAAAGATGCCGCACATGCACAGCCACACCCTCCCACACAACCCCATTGCAGATGAATAACGCGCATTAGTGCGCCACTACGCGCACCCCATCAGCCTAAGTGCCCCAGCCCACACCACGTGCTTGCGCACCCGCACAACTGTCATGGCCAAGCCTCTCCCACAGCCATGCATCGTGTAAAGTTGCCTTGCCCTAGATTGGGTGCCCACCACCGGGTCCTGCACCATTAGCCATCTTGGCGCGCACTGCCAGCAGATAATCTGCAAGGAACTGCAGGGGGTCTCCGGGCCGTGCATCATTCAGCGCGCGCAACCCCTCCCGTAGGATTGGCACCACTGTTGCATCCATGTACTGCCGCACTGGCATCACCTTGGCACCTGGCGGGGGCGGGGCGGGCACTGCAGCAGCTGCACGGGACGCGGCGAGTGGGCTACGCGGGGGCGCAGGAGCTGTAGGGGGCGCAGCCTGGGGTGTGGGGGGCTTGGGTGCAGGCGGCGGTGTTGCGGGCTTGGCACCAGCCGTGCCAGGCTTGGACCCTGCTGTCGCAGGAGGGGTTGAGGACGCCTTGGGCTCAACCACGGGTGTGGCAGGCTTGGATTGTGCCTGGGGCGTGGAGGGCTTGGATGGCACCAGAGGGGTTGCTGGCTTGGAGCTTGCCTGGGGGGTGGCAGGCTTGGAGGCCACCTGTGGTGTAGCAGGCTTGGAGCCAGCAGGCTGATCCAGCAGGGGCGTGGATGGCTTAGATCGCGCCTGGGGTGTGGTAGGCTTAGAGCCAGCAGGCGGTGTCGCCGGCTTTGAGCCAGGCACAGCCACAGGTGCCTCCTCACCCACTGGCTCCTCATCCTGTGTGACCAGTGCCGCCGACTCGTCAGCAGTCGCCCCATCACCAGCCAGGTCAGCAGCCCCATCAGCAGCCCCATCAGCAGCCTCATCAGCAGCCCCATCAGCAGCCCCATCAGCAGCCGCATCAGCAGCCTCATCAACAGCTGCATCAGCAGCCTCATCAGCAGCCAGGCCAGCTGCTCCATCAGCAGCCGGTGCCTCTTTCTCAGCAGCCGCTGGCGGCACCGCCCCGGACTCAGACACCTCCGCGGCAGGTGCGGGCGGGGCCGTGGCAGCAGACGCCTCCAGGTCAGCCTGCGAAAAGGTGCCCGGCAGGCAGCGCTCGACCGCCTGCAGCAGTGCAGCGTACGCGCTGTCCAGGTCCCCATTGACCACCACCTCGTTGTACTCGCCGGCTGCCCCCATTTCCTTAGCCGCATTTGCAAGGCGCGCAAGGATGCGGTCCTCGGTCTCTGTGCCGCGCCCACGAAGCCGGGCCTCCAGCTCCTCCATCGATGGCGGCGCAATGAAGATGGATGCGGCCTTGTTGGCCACCACGCTGCCACGCACCTGCAGGCCATACAGTAACAGCCTGTTTGCTGAGGGCGTGCACGACGTTCGGGGGTCTGTGTAGTTGGCAGTCTGAACGCAACATGGCATGCCGCAAGGGAGCTACACCCAGCACCGAAAAGGGTAGGTCAAGGGTGGGGCAACTGACACACTGAAGACACGGCCACAGCAGGGGTTCAGCTGAAGAGCAGCGAACGATCATGGAGGGGGGCTTCAAGCCCGGTCAGAGGGAGCAGCATTTCAAATGGCCGGGGCACCAGCAGCACCTCCTCATCACCTTCTCATCAATGCTCAGCACTCTCGCACCTTCTCAGCACCCTGCACATCGATGTCCAGCACTGGGATCTTGCCAGCTGCGCACACCGCAGCCACTGCCTTCAAGCTCGTGCCGTAAAAGTTGCCGTGCACAGCGGCGTGCTCGAGGAACTCCCCGCGTGCAATCGCCTCCTCCATGGCCTCCTGCAGGGATTCGCAAAGGTGATGAGCCGTACGTGGCATGCAGCCATATGTGTGATACGCAGTGTTGATCTCATGCAATGATTAGTATGAGCCGCCAGGAGGCAGGCGCTCACTCCTTTGAACCCAGCTACCCAGATAATGTGGGTCCACGCAAGCCAATGCAGGTCAACACAGATCAGCAGTGCCCAAACCGGGCACAGGCCACACACCTTGTCCACAAAATGGTAGTGCACGCCGTCCTCCTCGCCAGGCCGTGGCCCACGAGTGGTGTGTGAGACAGAGAAGCCAAACTTGTCCTGGTGCTCAGACATCAGCCGCCCAATCAGCGTACCCTTGCCCACGCCACTGGGACCGCTCACCACCAGGAGGGCTGTCACCTGGTCTGCGAGGTTTGTGGCATCCCCAGAGGCCACTGCATCCTCTGTAGCAGCCGGCTCATCAGCTGCAGGCTCGTCAGTTGCAGGCTCCGCTGCTGCAGGCGCCTCCTCCTCAGAAGCAGCTGCAGGGGCTTCCTCAGACGGGGGCACGCCCTCCAGAGCATCCAGCACCTTGCGGACCTCCACAAACACCTCATCCACGCTGCCCTGGGAGTCCAGCTCAGCCACCCGCCCGCTCTCCTTGAGCGCGTCAATCACAGGCTGGCTCTCCTCCACAAACACCTGCATGCGTGACCGGATGGTCTCCTCGTTGTCGTCCGCACGCCCACTGGTCTTGCCGCGCTCCACCAGTCGGGACACAGCCACCTCCTCTGGCAGCGTGAACACCATCACCAAGTCGGCAGGCCGGATCTGCAGCCAAAGACCAGCGTAGCATCCAGTAATTTGAAGCAAAAAGGAGTTAACGGCTGCACAGTTGAACTTTGCGTGCACATGGCACCGGTGCTGCGGTTGTGCTGCGACAATAATGTGCAAGCTGTGCAGCCGGATGCACCCGTGGCCTGAACTATTCCCCACCTTTGCTTCAAACTCCTGCAGCTGGTCCAGCTTGCGTGGGAAGCCGTCGACCAGGAAGCGGTCAGCGCCGCTGGCCACCATGGCATTGACCAGCAGGTCCAGGATCATGCTGGTGGGCACAAAGCCACCAGCCTCCATGATCCCTGCAGCCTCTTGGCCCAGGGCAGAGCCAGCCTTGACCTCAGCACGCAGGAGGTCCCCGGTGCTCAGGTGCTTCCACCCATATGCCTCCACGATCTTGGCACACTGGGTGCCCTTGCCAGCACCTGGTGCACCCAGCACGAACACGATCTTGCTGCCCTCTGGCAGCTGCACAGGGGCTGCAGCATCGACTGCAGGGGCGTCATGCGCCGCAGGGGTCTCTTCTGCAGGCGCAGGCTCCTCTGCATGTTTTGCTTCATCAGCAGCAGGGGGCTCGTCTGCGAGCGGTACATCCTCAGCTACATCCTCTGCAGCTGATGCAGGTGCGTCCTCTGTTGCAGGCGCCTCCTCAGCAGCGGGGGGCTCGTCCGCAGGCGCCTCCTCAGCAGCGGGGGGCTCGTCCGCAGGCGCCTCCTCAGCAGCGGGGGGCTCGTCCGCAGGCGCCTCCTCAGCAGCGGGGGCCTCGTCTGCAGGCGCCTCCTCAGCCGCGGGGGCCTCGTCTGCAGGCGCCTCCTCAGCCGCGGGGGCCTCGTCTGCAGGCGCCTCCTCGGCCGCAGGGGGCTCGTCTGCAGGCGCCTCCTCGGCCGCAGGGGGCTCGTCTGCAGGCGCCTCCTCGGCCGCAGGGCGCTCGTCTGCAGGCGCCTCCTCGGCCGCAGGGGGCTCATCTGCAGGCGCCTCCTCGGCCGCAGGGGGCTCATCTGCAGGCGCCTCCTCAGCCGCAGGGGGCTCGTCTGCAGGCGCCTCCTCAGCAGCGGGCGGTTCATCTGCAGGCGCCTCTTCAGCAGCGGGCGGTTCATCTGCAGGAGGCACAGGCTCCTCTACGGATGGCACCTCCTCCGCTGCAGCTGGGGCTTCTTCAGCAGGGGCCGTGGGCTCATCAGGAGGGGGGGCTGCTGCAGCCTCCTTTGCAGCAGCTGCACACACGCCAGGCACAAAAAGCTATTAATCAGGGGCGTTGCAGCAAATGCAAGAGCCAGGCAGCAAAACACGCTGTGAAAGCAAGGGCATGCGACGATTGGACCACTGGACAGTCATGTGCTCAACACCAAGTTTGTGCAATGATCTCCTGGTGTCTGGCTTGTGAGAACCCCCTTGGCCTGTACTCACCCTGCTCACACAACTTGTCCATAATGGGCTCCACCTGGAGGAATACATCATCCACGCTGCCCTGGGCATCAATTTCGGCCACGCGCCCGCTCTCCTTGAGCGCGTCGATCACAGGCTGGCTCTCCTCCACAAACACCTGCATGCGCGACCGGATGGTCTCCTCGTTGTCGTCCGCGCGCCCACTGGTCTTGCCGCGCTCCACCAGTCGGGACACAGCCACCTCCTCTGGCAGCGTGAACGCCAGAACGTAGTCAGCTGGCTGGATCTGCACGGATCAATGATGCTGAAAAGCGTGAGCAGATGAAGATGAGCACACTTTGGTTGCAACACACAGCATGCCATGCACACACAGTGCGTCCCTTCGAATCCATATGACCGCAACCATCTTCATCCAGGCTGTTGCACAGGTGGGCGCTACACTATGATGCTGAGCACATAGCTGCATCATACGGCGTACCCCACCCCACCTTCTCCTCAAACTCCTGCAGCTGGTCCAGCTTGCGTGGGAAGCCATCCACCAGGAAGCGCGTCATGCCGCTTTGTGACATCGCATTGGCCAGCAGGTCTGCATGCCACGATGGCACCATGCGTAAGGTGGATGCTGACACGATGCTGCTCAACAGCACTGCGTGTTCTGCAATCGGCACAGCAGGCCATATCTGGGCTTATGACAGGTGCTGGGAGCACGGGCAAGCCACTTACCAAGCACTAACGACGTAGGCACCATGCCTCCCTGAGACATGATCTCCTGCGCTTGCTGACCCTGCATGATGAGAGTGAACAGCAGGTCAGCAGCATGTCCCTTCACTAGCAGAGGTGGGTGTCGAAGACTGTTGGCAAGCATGCATCCGCCCTAGTCCTGTTCATGCTGTCATACGCCATACCCGTGTAAAGGACACTGGAGCATTGACAGCACGCACCAGCTCAGTGCCAGCTGCCACCTCAGCACGCAGGAGGTCCCCGGTGCTCAGGTGCTTCCAGCCATACTTCTCCACAATCTTGGCACACTGGGTGCCCTTGCCAGCACCTGCACTCATGAAAAGTGTCGATAAGCAGACGGCTCCAGCCGCATCATGCTGGGCTCCAAACACCCACCCGGTGCGCCAAGCACGAACACCACTGTCCATGACTGCTGCATCCTCGAAGAAGAAGAGAAAAGTCCAAGCGACTATTCTGTCATTATAATGTTTGGTTATTGTGGCAATCAGCACTAAGGAGCTCAGCGAGCAATGTGGGCAGCACGGTGGTCGATGTCGAGCCCTTAGAAAGTTCGTGAGTAGTGGTGCGCGTTCAAATTATCTCCATCTTGTGGCTCGATGCTTGCGAGAAGTTCCAGGCCAATGGGGTGACCAAGGTGTGTCGCCCGTATATAGAAGCAAAGAGGTTTGGAGGCTGGCAGGTGGCAATTGAGGGTCAATTGACGCCTCTAGGGCTGTAACTTGAATTACTTTATTCTACTGCTCGCGTGCTTCCTGCCAGTGACGCTTGCAGCTGCGATTCCATCACCCTCTTTGATCAGTCCGCAACGCCTTGGCTGTTATTCATTGATCGCGCTGAGCCCAGCAAGTTGAGCAGGGCATCAGGATGGCCGGGTTCCTGAGAACGTGCCAGTTCATCTTCTACGGCTCAAAGCACTTTGGCAGTGAGTGTGGCTGGCGTTGAAGATGGCAGTAGCAAGTGGCAGGACTCCAGAGGCTCATGTCTGAGCTGCGTGTGCTATGCTCTGTTGTTCACAGAGGATGGGTACATACGAGCTTCCAAAGCTTTTGACAACAGGTGGGTTGACAGGGCCATGATGCACTGCTGCTGTGCATGTTTGTGGCGTGGAGTCGCACAGTAGCTGAATGCTAAGTGCCTGTCATCACCAGACGCTACCCATGCACTAGTCATGCAGCGTCATGGCACGCCGCCTGGATGGCAAGGTGTGCCTGGTGACTGGAGCAAATCAGGGTCTTGGACTCCATGTCAGCGAGGTGAGCCAGAAATGCGTGTTAAACTTGGGCATGCAGCCCATATGCAGCACTGCGACCCAACACCATCCGGAGCACTGGTGGAGGGACACATGGGGGATGCTATGGCACAGCAGGCCATGATGCAGCATGCATTGCTGATTGCTTGTTTTGCAGCCTGCCTTGGCCTGCAGCATGACATGACGGATTCATGCCTGCCTCCATACCTGCAGGAGCTGGCATGCCGTGGAGCTCATGTGCTCATGGTGTGCCGCAACGCACAGCGCGGCCAAGAAGCAGTAGACGCAGTCCGTGCCAAAACAGGCAAGCGCATCCAAGCATGCAACTTGAGCGTTGAAACATATTTATCGTTGTTTAACTTTGATGTTTCACACTTGTTCCTGAAGCGGTGCACCTGATCTGCCATGCCTGAGCCCCGTGCTTGCGTGCACTGCACGACATGCTGGCTGCACCGGCACACAACCCTACACGCCGGGCACACCAGGCCTGGGTATACCCCACCCTTGCGTGCCCCGCCCGCCGCCTCCCTCGAGGCCTGGGTGCCCTTGTGACACCAGCATGTCGCTGGTGTTCACGGGTAGTGTGTTGGTTGCAGTTTGCTGTGGTGTGCCTGTGAGTAGGGGTTACAGCTGTGGTGGTGCGGTGCAAAATGGATGGGCTGGTGTATGTTGAATTAATGTTTGCTACACTCAACTGGAACACCGTGCAGGCACCTGGATCTCTATAGTCTTAAGGAACGTCTAGTTTATGGGCTCCGGCAAGCAGATGAATCTGTGAAACGCCGTGTTCTTATTGCTATTAATTATTATTACTAACTTTGATGTTTGAAGTGTCCGTGCTGCAGAGACCTGCACATGTGCAGTGAGATCGCTGAAGTTTAAGCGTGGGACTGGTGGCATGCAGATGACCACACCCAGCAACATCCTAGCAGCCACAAACGTATGACACCAGTGCTGTACTTCCATGCGGGTGTTGCCAATGCAGGCAACCAGCAAGTGGAGCTCAAGGTGTGTGATGTCAGCAGCCTGGACTCAATAGCTGCCCTAGCCAAGGAGCTGGATGCATCAGGCAAGCCCCTGCATGTGCTCGTCAACAACGCGGGCGTCATGGTGCGTGGATGCTGACGTGCGCAGTGCAGATCGTACTTTCAACACGCGAGGCAGGCTCAGGTTGTGCTGTTTTGTGCACCACGTCAAGTCCGTGCTCTGCTCCTGTGGTGTGCAACTGTGCCTGCTGAATGCACTCAGTGGTTGGCATGGACGCCCCCCCTCCACCCCACTTTCCATGGCTGCACCCATGCACATCAAGCAACATGCTGTGCAGCCGGTGCTGTCGAGCCTGCTCTTGTTCCATGCCTTGCATCCAGCCACTGCTGCACACAGCTGTGATATGAGGATAGAATAATAACAAATAATAACACAGTGTGAGGATAGAATGCGTAGGCACAATACTCCTTTGACTTCATGAGTTGCATTATCCGTCTCTGCAGATCCACGAGCGCCAGGTGTCAGCCGATGGCTATGACATTAACTTTGCAACCAACACGCTGGGTTGTTACGTCCTCACGCGACTGCTTGAGGGCCGGCTGCGTGCTGGAGCACCCTCCAAGGTTATCTTTGTGTCGTCCGGTGGCGCGCTCAAGGGTGCGCTGGAGAGAATAACAGTAACGATAACCGCAGTGTTTCACAGATATATGCCTGCATGCCGGAGGCTGACCATCTCCTGGAAGGGGCGCTGCACCCAGCATATACGACGCTGTGCCTGGTGTATCCATACACATACAGTAGAGAGCATCCACTACTTGAAGAAACTTGAGCCACCATGTCAGCGCCCATGCTCAGTGCCCTGCTGCCTTCCTGCTCGGGCCCCTGCAGAGCGTCTAGATGTTGAGGACCTGCAGAATGAGCGCATGAAGACGTATGACGGCATCGGCGCGTATGCCAAGGCACGGCCGGTGCCTCGCACCTTGCATGATGTCATAACAGCTGTGCAGTAATGTTGC